>JAOTAV010054963.1:0-15615 GCA_026546445.1 Cyclargus thomasi
ATGTGTATAGTATAAAAGTATTAAATATATTTCCGTTGTCTGGTACCTGTAACACAAGTTCTTCGGGTACTTAGCACGGGGCCAGATTGACATGGTGTAAAGCGTCCCTAGATTTAATTAAAAATCATTTGTCTTATTAACCATATTATGTAGAAATGAAAACAAATTAAACAAATTATGTAGAAATGAAAACAAGTACCTAAAACCTTCTGCCATTATTGACATCGATAAAAATCGTGGGAACGATAACGCGATATAGGTGACAGCTAAAAAAAGAAGAACAAATGGGTAAATATATTTCGAAAAAAAAGAGGCAACAGAAAATATATTTATGTAACTCCGTAAAATGTTTTTGAAATAAAGTCTTTAGGCACCCAGACAATACAAAGACAGACAGTTATTATGATTAAATTCTACCTTTAGGTATGAAACCCTAAAAATGGTCGACATTTGAATGTAAAACTTTAATACTATATTGGCAGTCATTTTAAAAGCTTAGGATCTTGTGTCAAAATGGCAAATGTGACAGTATTACGCGCTAATACTTTCAGTAATTTGACATTACGTAAGTTATTAAGTTTCGGTGACATCTTTCAAAGGGTGACTTAGCACCCTTTAAGTGGTTCGATTAAATTTGTACGCCACAAAATGCGAGTGTTAGCTAATTAAAACCGTAAGTGGTAGGCGAGATAAGAGAACGGTTTAGTTTGTGATAATATTACGCTATGTACAGCACGTGCGTCTAAGTGGGGTGCGAGTTTACATTATAAAAATTTAACAAAAGTTCCCTAACCGGTAGTAGCCACCGTGGTAGTACACCGTAGGTATTAAAACATGCTAAAATTTTAATACTATTTTTTTGAATTTTTTGTTGTAGCGCTAGCAGAAATTTATAATATTCGAAAATTTCAACTTTCTAGCTGTTACTGTTCATAAGACCCAGCCTGAATAGACAGACGGACAGACATCAAAGTGTTAGTAATAGAGTTCGGTTTTTACCCTTTTAGCACTGAACCCTAAAAACTGTTATAGGGCAGCCTAAGGCATAATCAATTTCGAAGATATTTATGATTTTTTGTGACTAAAATTTGTTATTACAACTTAGAAACATTCGTTTACCATTCGAACTTTTATAAACTTGTATCTCATAAAATCGCACTGTTATTTAGCGCGTCTATTATTTGTGTTTACGCGACTGACACTCATAAGCGGCATAGAATTAATTTTGACGCGTTATTAACGAGTTTCCTAACATTCGGTTTTGAATAACTTTTCACTACACATTATCCTCCAATATTAAATTAACCTTACACATCTCGGGGTACTGAGAGCTTAGTAGTGTATTTGTGTTACATATTAATTATTATTGTATCTCCTTTTCACTTACGTAACTAATTAAGAAGTTATGCATCAAGTACTATGTCTATATTGTCAATCATTTTTTAATGGTAGCCTTTAAGTTAGGTTTATGTGACCTGCATGTCACTTTCTCCTTTTTATAACATTTTCAGGGTTCCGTACCCCAAGGGTAAAAAGGGGCCCTATACTAAGACTTCGATGTCTGTCCGTATGTCTGCCTTCAAGCTGTGTCTCAAGATCGGAGAAACAGAGTTTAAATTTTCACAGAATATGTATTTCTGTTGCCGCTATAACAACAAATACTGATAACAAAATAAATAAATTATCAAAGTGCTGTAGTTTGATAAATATATTTTTGCTATTTTCTTCCCCAATAAAATCATTGATAAAAAGTTCGCTCGTCATTTTCAGCGTGGCCAAGCTGGCGAGGGTTCGATTCCTACCTGGACATTAATTTGATGAAATATTTTTTGATTATTTTTCTTTTATAAACTTAAAATTTTTAATAATTTAAACATTTTTAATATTTTTTTAATAAGTTTAAAACTTGCAGAAATACGTTTTCCAAAGTTTTTGCTCCGTACCAGTGTACGGAACCCTTCGTGCGCGAGTCCATCTCGCAGCTTTTTTATCGTTTCCTCCGTACAGGACAATTTTTTCACCTTTTTATAATATAGCCTAGCGTAGCCTTAATCTTCGTATAAAAGAGCCCACACATTCCAAAAGCTATCGCTCAGAAATAAGTCATAGAATAAGCGCATAAATCAGGCACAATACTCCGTGCGCTGCGAATTCATAACATTTGAAATATACCTTACGTCTAAGATATTAAGGTGCACAATAAATTCCCGGGAAAATATAAGTGAAGTTAGCGAGTATAGCCATTCTGAATTCAAATTACCGCGTATCGTACAGCGATTGGTCAGGGCGCGCGTGGCTCTGATATAAATAGTGCGGTTTGCACCCACGTTCGGATAATATGGAATATGGGATTGACAAATGCGAGTTGACGTATGTTTTCGTTATAAGACTCCTATGGTATAGAGCTGCTCCATATGTTACCTTAGAAATACGCGGAAAATTCGTTAAACTGGAACACCAACCTGAAGTTGAAGCGAGTGATGAACGTCGAGTCGGATATTGATTACGATCATAAAAGTCATCTATCGGGGCTAAGGTTTTTTTTCGTGAATTAAGGGGCAAACGAGCAGACACATCGCCTGATGGAAAACAACTGACGTCGCCCATAGGCGCTTGTAACAGCAGACACATCACCTGATGGAAAACAACTGCCGTCGCCCAGAGGCGCTTGTAACATCAGAAGAATTACAGGTTGGTTGCCGACCATTTTATGAAGAAATAAACTAAGGAAGGTTTTCCGAGAGGCTGTGGTATTTCTCCGGCGTTCGTTCGTGCAGTACGGTTCTGCCACGAGAGTTTTCAGTGTAAAAGGTGTGTGCCGTATCCGTCATGCGATTATCCGGCGTTTGTCGGACGGGCAGTGTCGGATTTATAGCGTAATATATCACTATTTCAATATCACGAGAGATACGCCGTCCAGCTAGATGTTAGATGACTTTTAGAACAATATTAAAGTATTAGATATCGTATGTATCGTATAGATTAAGGGCCTGTTTCACCGCTTACCGATAAAGTTTCTGTTAGGCAATTCACAACTCTTTCGACAGATTCTTCATACAACATCTGTCAAATAAACTTGTGGATAGACTATCTGTAAGCGGTGGAACCGGCCCTTAGAATAATATAACTCTAATATACAACATAAAAATCGGATGTTAGTTCTTTAGAGTTTATTATAAAGTCGTAAAGTCAAAAGTCGGCTTTTTTTTAAACTTGTAATATAATATAAAGTACTGATTTTTCAAATCATGTTTATTGTTTAGTCAATACCGCAGCTGGACAGGGGTCGTACTCCGAAACCATTTTGAGACTCAAACTAACGAATCGGAATCCCGCGTCTTATGCTACTTGTCCACCAAAACCGAGAGCGAGATTATTGCGGCCCTATAAAATGCAACTTTATGATCTATCTCTATCCTAGCTTAAAAAAATCTTGTGTAAATTTGGCTTATATAAAAAATGTCTCTGATGGCCCAGTGCCCTACACCTACTTTTCCTCTTCACATGAGGTTTTTCTCAATAATCGTATTCTCGCGTCGTGTAGGATCGCGTGACGTCATCGTATAAAGTAGGTGGGCAGCATTCGTTTGACTTCGAATATTTAGACGTTTGAGAGTAGACCTCCACGCTTAACAGCATAAGAATTCAATACGAAGAAACCATCAAATCAGTATGCCGCGTCCTACTCTAACTTTAAGGGTGGTTAGAGTAGCATAAGAGATTCGATCGAGTCCTAGTATTTAAAAGTGTCGCTTGAGAGTAGGGTGTGGGTCGACAGCATCAGATTCCAATATGATAATCCCGTAATGATACAGTTTGACAGGCTGTAATGCGTGCTGCAATTAATCTCGAGCTGGACGTCCGGTGATGATCAATAAGCTATCATGTACTTAGCACGTGTCACGTGTCGCTCTAATACCATATCAATTTGTCATTACGCTTAAATCCTCTTTAGCCAGCAGTCGACAATGCCTTGGAAGTTACTGGGGCAAGGTTTTTTTCGTACATAGCGTACGTACTATCAGCTTACTTGCTTCATAAAACATGTAACCTTTAAGTTTTTTTACTAAGCTTCTAGTATTTCTTACTTCCTAGTATTTTATTCGCGACCTCGTCATGGTTCGCTTTATATTGATGCAGTGTGAAACAGTTTGCTTTATCTCTCCAGTTGTCCGAAAAGCATATTATTACAGATTCCAGTCCAGATTCCTATCTCACGGTATATCTATCTAACGGTATAATAAGTATCACTAAGCTGGAGCTTAACATTTAACTCGAAAAAAAGTATTAAAAATCGCTAAGAGCATTTTTTGACGTAACAGCAAAAATAAGTAACCACCTTAAAAGTTCATATAACACAGAATTCTATTATCCTAGTGTAAAAAAAATCTTGTGTCAATTTGGCTAATATAAAAAATGCCTCCGATTGCCTTACGCCTACTTTTCCTGTTCACATGAGGCTTTTCTCAATATTCGTGTTCTCGCGTCGGGTGGGATCGCGTGACGTCACGTGATTGATTTATACGGCCGCTGTCCGTCCGGCCGCCACGCCACGCCACGCCACGCCATTTCCCCGGCGTTGTCGCGTCTAATTGCGACAATAATTCATGTCTAATAATAATCTTGCTATTATCGGATTGTGTGAACAGGTGAGGATGCCATTGTTTCATTAGCCCCTTGTTTCGAATGTCCGGATAGTGACGTATATTACGAGCATATTATAAAGTGAGTATATATATAGTAGCGGAAGTTTAAAAAATATCTGTTAATGTGCACTGTAATATTTGAAGACAAGTGGAAGAAGCGAACAATATTTTACAACCTTCGAGTAAATAGTCATTTTTTAAAATAAAATTTTGATAAATCATGTAATTTAGCGATTTCATTATCTAGCTTGTTTATGTAGCTATAAATCAAATCCACATTTTTTTTAATTCAAATCACTTTTTCAGTTCCAATGCAAAAATCCAAATTTTATAATGTTAGCTACCCGCTTTATCCACTTGGGATTGGGATTGGGATGGGATTCTTTTGATCCCGGGAAAATGTACGGTTCCCGCGTGATATAAAAAATTTTGCGCAGCGA
This sequence comes from Cyclargus thomasi, assembly GCA_026546445.1. Classification (NCBI taxonomy): domain Eukaryota; kingdom Metazoa; phylum Arthropoda; class Insecta; order Lepidoptera; family Lycaenidae; genus Cyclargus; species Cyclargus thomasi. The sequence goes on from JAOTAV010054963.1 coordinate 5,087, forward strand.
AAATACGGGCACCAGCTAGTATACAATACATACAATACATTATTTTGACGATATCCTTGCTCAAGACTCTTCGGAGTTATTTGGAAAAACTGCACTGGCTTACTGCGTATCACTTATACTAAGGTACATAAATGTGAACACATAGAAGTATTTTTGGTCTAACTTAAACAATGAATTAACAATTATTAGTACATTTGTATCGACGTCTGTGTCAGTGCAAAGTTCTAAAAAAGTTACAGTTCCGCCTGAGTTGAGTTTGATTGATTGATTGATCTTGATCTTAACATTCATTACACAGACTGGCATCTTTTAAGATCAGAAATATATTACTAAACATGTCCCATTTTAAACCACAATAATGCAAGGAATATATTATGATATATCAAACATAAAAGAAAAACTTCGGAGATGTTTATTTTATTATCCAAAAAAGTTAGTTGACTTAAAAACAAAAGAACACATTTTTAATAACATATTATGTAAAAAAAAATTAACTATTAGAAAAAATCTAAAATATTCTTTCTATGTTCGTAGCGTTTCGTAGCAGCTCGTAGCGCGTCACGTAGCACTTAAATTTTGCTATCGAATTTCAATAAATCATTACTCATTACTTGCATTTTTTTTTTGTTTTGTATGTAAAAAGTTATAACAATAATACACATACAATATTTAAAAAAAATCACATCGGCTCACAAGTCACGTGACATATCAAATTCAGTCCTAAAACAATCAAAGCCTTCAGAAATCAATGAAAGCAATCAACAGTGTGTTCGCGGCTTACAATTCCGAAATTTAGATTCATAAGGCTCATCACACGTAGACGCGACAAAGCCTACAAATGACACGCGACAACCGCACTTGTTATTTAATAACCTTCCCCTGTATGTATCAATTTATCACGGATTCAATGAAGGTGAAACTATACATCAGTTATCAGGAAATTCTAATGCTGCGAATGTGGGAGACAATCACAAGCGATTTTAAGCTCTATCGCTTCGAGCACAAGGTTCCGTTTCCAGTGGATTTCTACGTCGGGTTAAGGTCATTCCGATTTTAGACCGTAAATGCATATTGACGTCATCCAAAAGGGAGTCGGCAGTCGAATGCAAAATAGTTAAACCATGGATTTGGCATATGTTATAGGGTAACTATTGTTGATACACACGGTTGTACAAGTCAGAAAATCCGGAAAAACTTCTACATTATCTAGGACATTTTATAACTATTATTTTAGTTGGAATAACGATAGTCGTTAAGAATTTGCTTGAGCAAAATATAGCGTATGTTTTAACGATCCCCGAAATTTTGCCGTGGGAGAGCATTCGGCACGAATGGGTCGGCTCGACCGGAGTGATACCCCGGACTCAAAAAAAAAACTGGCGTGCTGGCGTTGTGCTGTTTTGTTCAGTGAGTGAGTTTACCGTTGGTTCAATTTCCCTAATCCCTTATTCTTTCATAAAGGCAGGCAATGTACTCTCCAGAGTAGCAACTCTTCGAATATCACGTATGTCCATGGGCGACGGCAGTTGCAGCCATCAGGTAACCCGTCTGCTCGCTTGCCCAAAATATCATTTAAAAAGAATCCAGCTATATTTTGCTTGAAAATAAGAAACAATTTTACCTTTTTTTCTTTTAATCATTTTGCTGACTACAATGAATAAACTTTACATAGGAAGAATATGTTTACATTAATTATTATTAGCATGATGTGTTTTAATATGTCGGGTTATCTTTATGTGGTATTATCATGACAAAATTAAGTCTCGAAAATGTTAACTTTAATCAATTGATTAAAAATAAACAGAATAATATAATACTACATTGCTATTACTATTCTTATTCTTAGCTTATTTTTGTCTTAACAATAAGTAATCAGTCATATATAGTGCCTTCGGTCAATCTTCCCGGTAGTCGTCATTAGCCCTCTGACAACAAAGTATTGTGTTATCAAACGGTTCTTAATAGAAGGTTAATGACCGCAACAGCCTAGGTTGGGTGAAATCATTATGATTTTCAACAATTCACCCCAGTTCGCCGCACCCCCCGGCCGTGTGTATCACACTAATCTATATGTCTTAGCCGATCCGGGCGGCCGTATTTCATATCGGAATTGGCGAACATGGAACTAATTGCTGGGGCTGTGATTGTCCAGTTGTCTCTGTGACGCACCGACGCCGATCGCATAGCCGATATCAACAAAGACACGATTTATGCAATGTGACGTGTTTATGGGTATTGAGATTGTAATAATAATTGAATAAAATATGAATAAAACATGTTTTTACAGTTTACGTCTTGATAAATAAAATTTTACGTATAAGAAGAACAGTTTATGCTTTGCGGTATCTTGTGAATATTACAGTTTTAAGCTTTTAAGTATTAGATATACTTCTTTCGTACTTGCAAATAATGAATCAGAAGAGTACTTTGGTTTAATTAAAAAAATATATATTAGTTGGTGAGTGGAAAACTTTGTACCCATTTTTACGAAAGACGCGTTGATGTAAAAGTATGTAATTTCTCCTAGTTTTAGTTGATATGGAAGAAGCGTGGAATACTAATATTATATTAAAATTGTGCATATTTAAAAAAAAATAAAACGCTACGCACACTACAACAAGCACACTACAATATTTTGACATGACACGATAATCATCCACGTATTACTCTTTGTTTATGGTTGAAGTCTGTAATTTTTTAAAATAAAATTTAATGGCCTGATAACAAGATCTTTATGCCAAATTGAAGTATGTGATTGAATTGAGAATAGATAAAATTTTTATAGGTCCTCTACACGATGGTTTTAGATATTTATGGTCGAATTTCGACGACGGGGCGACCTCTAGTATTTGTGAAATGACTTAAATTTTAGTACATGTCGCTATTAGATATCGTTGCGATATGTAATATGTTCAGCTTAGCCGCTAACCCGCTTAGCTTAACAGTGACTCTATATTTTTACATGAGACCGCAAAAATTAATAATAATATTTACTAGGTAAACGAATAAAGCAATGTTCTGTAAACTAAGATGAATAACGCACATCAAGATGCATAAGCAATAGATCAGAGCAATTCAGATTAAGCAAAACATTTAAGGTCCGGGATTTACAAGGCTGGCCATTAGGCCGCGCGCACACAACTCGTGCTATCTTCAATCTCGTGCCTACCGCATGCAGTCAGTAACAAACAACTATTGCGTACGGCGTGCATTAGGTAGAAAGCGTTGCACTCGTGACATCTAAATTTTGGGTAGCCGCACGGATGGTAGGCATTGAGGCTGCGATGTAAGAAACTCGAAGGAGGTGGTCCTGACTTTAAAAGTTGGGTACGCTTCTTATAGTGGCGCTTGTGATTGCATCGATCTCTCAAATTGACATCAACACAAAAATTTTAAATAACTACTTTCGTTTTATCTTTTATCTTCAGTGGTAGATACTTTGTTGAACACTATTTTTGCCTCATATTATTAAGACTTGCTTTTTGAACTTAAGATGTACAGCATCTTAAGAAGCTCTTCATAAAATTACTAATAAATTCTCATATTTTGCTCTTAAAATAATAAGTTTATGATACAGTAAAGTGTATATCTCCAGTGTTTGGATTGAATATAATGATTATTTGATGTTCCCGCAACTCACTTGTGCCAAAACTCCTTTATTAAACGGGAACCATACATTATGCTAGCAAAAAAATTAATCTATGTCCTGCCCCATGACTTAAAGTATCTCCATAGCAAAATTCCAACAAAACCGCTTTAGTAGTTTGGGCATTAAGAGGGAACAGACATGCAGCCGGACAGACAGACACACTTTCGTTTTTTTATTATTAGAATGGATTATCCAGGTTAAATTTGTTGACGTTGCGGCTACTTTACTGGCTTTCCGTAGCCATTAATGGTCCACCCACCACCCGTGCTCAATGAAATGACTTTCTAAACAATCACATCCGATATTTCGTGGTTCCCATCGCCGCGTGTCCGAGAGCTTCGTGACCGCGGTTTGCAAAGCGACAAAACGTATCGGTTGGTCGTCGCCCCCTCCCTGCCTCACCACCCCGCACAGACCCCCCGCTCCCGGCTGAAGTACTAGATTCTGTTTATTTTACCGCTATACTCTCCTTTTGTTTACTTAATTTAGTTTAGCTGAGAAATTACGTTAAATAGTATTGGCACTATATGATTCGTTTTAAACATTATGAGGTGTTTAGAAATGCTGAATTTTAGGAAAAATATACATGTATATGGTCTACAAACCTACTATAGCGACTTTGTTACAGTGCTATATGCATACAGCACACTGCGCATAGTTATAATAAACTACGCACGGAGGTATCACGTATTGTGTCAAAACCATATCTGTATATATTGACAGTTGGCAATTTGGTGAGGGCTTAAAAATAATTGTCTATCTTTTGAACACTCTCACTAATTTTTTCTTAGTTTTTTGTAGCCCCGCTTCTGACTAGCCAGGTCTGCGGTTTTGTATTAGGGTGTTATAGAAGATGTTACATTACAAGGTTTCAGTTTTCCTCAAAAACCTACTCAAACTTTGCTATCAGCTCTCAGATTATTAGTAGAGCAAGCTAAAACTTAGCGTCCAATAATCAATTACGTACGGAAAGCTTGACTGATCAACAACCCCAACCCTACAACTATTGACATCCGAAAAACAATATAAAGCAATCAAAACGTCAAATCAGTCATAACCGACGGACGGAGTAATAAGATCGACAGGGCTCTTCAATAAAACGGGGACCATCAAACTATAAAAAGGAAATATGCCCCGGAGAAAATTTCTGCCCATAACCGCGACCATTCGAAACCCCAAATGTCATACCGATGAATTCATGTACGCAATTTTTTGGCCACTTTATCGTATTTCTTTATTACGGTCGACCGTTTAGGGTGTATAGGATGCTCCTATTTCATAGCCGGAGGGCTCACATATTATAATTTGTTTACGACGATCACCCTGTGTTTCCAATAAAATTGTTTATTATGAAATTATTTTTTTCATATTTGTTTCATGGTGCCTGTAAAACGACGAATAAAGACTCCATAAGACAAAGGAGTTTGAGATATGTGGGAAATTTAATGATGTAATATGGTCCCGGCCAGAACAATTAAAGTGGTGCCCGACATACCTTATCCTGCCGGGCTTCCCCCTCGTCCCCCTTAAACACACACAAAAAATTCAGCAATATCATTCCAGTAGTTTAGAAGTTTAGTGACAAACACACGCACACACGACTTAGATACTTCATACATACATAAAACAATGATATTATCAGATTTTACCAGTGGCTTTGTTCTAAGCATTGAACAAACCGTACATACTAAGTATGCGTAATATTTTTGTTTGAAAGTTTTGAAATCGAAATCATTCGAAAGTGTTAACTTGAAAGTAACAATGGTACTTGGTAACAGTTTGGTAGTAAGGATTTTTTTCCTCTAGCAGCCGTGTCTTTTTAATGCACAGATTAGAAATGAATTTTAAAATACGGATAAAAGCTGAAAGCTCATCAAACCACATACTGATCATGCGTAACATCGACAATATAAAAGAACCATTAGGTGAAAAACATTTCAATATCAATTCCGCCTCCCCAACAAATTACGTAATTATGACACTACACAGAATAGGGAGACATCAAACACTCAAATGAGACAAAAGACGGAATACAAAGGACGATATTAAAAAAATGAATTGTGAAGGGTGCACTCAATACGCTTCGGCCTGATCCCTGAGACATCCATTAGGTATTATTGAAGATTTTAATATCAAAAATTGCGGAGACGCTACGCTATTTTTATGCGAGACACGAAAATAGAGTCCTTAATGTCTTCTAGTATTTAATTGGAGAGTCTAGTTTGAAGCGTTAGAACAGTCGTGATTTTCAGTCAGATTTAGTTTGGAAGTATAAAATCTTGCTATATGTTACTACTAGGTCCTAAAGGTATTAAAAACGCTGCGTACCGATCGTGAGTATAGCAGTTAGTGTGAATATAATACGTAACAGTTATTTTGTATATGAAAGAGCAAATTTTTTTAATCCTGAGACCGAACTATTGACACTGAATTTAGTAATTTTGATCACAGATTGCCATTCGATTTCCACCGCAAAATATTTTTTGCCTCGCATTAAAAAGCGATATCCACTTCAAGCACCTGACGGATTTAATAAATCCACACCTATGAAGGATTAGAAAAAAATCGATGATACGGATTTCACAAGACTGGATCGAATCGGGCGTCCAGCTGCGAGCGCATCGCTTGAGGGTTTAGAGATCCTTGCACAATGGATAGTAACTGCATACGTGAATAAAATGCGATATGGTGTTAACTGCTATATCAGGTTGTTTCATTGATATTTGTACAAGCAACTATTTAAAGGTAATTTGAGTATATAATTTTCTGTCGGGATCTATTTTGATACAATTCGATATAGGTTATGAATTAACATAGACGCTAAATACCTATGTAGCATTTTTATCAAAAAATCATTTTGCATGTTCCATTTCCAATTATTTTATTCTTAGGTTGTGAAAAATATTTTTGAAATTGTTTGATTACTAACAAATTACGTCAAAATTATACTGACACTCGAGTATTCTTGAAACGTTTATCAAACATAAATAGTGACAATATAATCTACAGTTAGGTCGTAATGCACACACATATTATTTGTCCAATATCTTAATTGTTGTTTATATTGAAGTTATTGTTGTATATCAAAGTGTGTTTGTTTGTGTGCATGCTTTTCTAAGTCATTACTGTCGCCTCGTAATGGAATCCGTAATACTTTGGACTGAACCCGAGGTACGTATCTCAGGTCGTGGCTGGCTGCATATTTAATAACCCTACTTCGCGACTCGACCTGTGTTTCTTTCGCTGTCAATCATATTGTTCCGCCCCTTAAAACGTTCTTGTCTTTTTATAAATTTACCAATATTAGTATTATTTCTGATTAAAAATGTTTCACGTTTTTTATTCGTCAAGAGATTACAAAGGAATTAAAATTGGTTCGAAAAAAACATTTTTTTCGGGTTTTCGATATTTAAAAATATTTGGTCCTCCTTGGTTCCTATCTCTAGGAAAACAACGATGTTTACTTGTTTTTATAACTGTAAGAGTATTTCTCTGATACCATTAAAACAATTTGGTAAACTTTATGTCCCGGCATATAATAAATATTACGATACATTTTATTTCGGCAAAGTGTCCTGTTTTCGTGCCACGTCTAGTTATGTAAAAGCATGAAATTTTGAACGTGATATTTTTAAATATTTTATTCTAAATTCTAAACATTGCCGAGTACACATTTTAAAGTTGAGAAGCGATTGACAGAGGTTTAGATCTGCGGGGTTGCTTCAACCTTTTTATTGTTATGCATTGAGGAGTAAAATGCGTTGGCGTGTGAAGAATATGCATCTCTGTTATTGTGAGCTGATAGAAGATAAGCAGCTATTTCATAAGGGTGAATCTACTTTTTTTTGTACCGCAAATTCTGCCTTTACGAGTTTAAACCGTAATAATTACTAATTACTAATTTAAATCTAATCATATACACATTGTCTTAATACATAAACCAATATTATAATTAAGAATTTCAGAAAAAAAATACAGTTCTTATATGTTTACAAGCAAGTTGCCCGAAAACAAAAAATGTCCTAGAACTTGTATTAAAATATGGTTTTATTCCCTGGGCCACCGACTTTATACATAGAAATGTTTTGATTTAGAATTTATTTAGTAAATTATCGGTTAAGATATTACATTGGCTATCGAATAAACTTATTTTATCGATGAAAAATACGCTGATTGAATTTTTATTCAAAGATTTGTCTAGGACAAGAAAAAGTTGATTCACCCAATTACTGTGTTAAAAAAGGACACTATAAAAAACTTATTTTAATATACAATTTCTAGCAATAACAAAAAAAAACTCCTTATGATTTCCATAACGGCAACACTAATAGTTAAATATACGTAAGTCGTGGCTTGACCAACTTAGATCCGGTTGTGTATCAACCTCCCGATAGTGCAAAAAATTTTCATGACTTCATAATATTAAAAAGCTAAATATTTAGTCTAAAATGCCAAAAAATCACACTGTTTCCGCCCGGGATCGAACCGGTGGCCTTGTGCGTGTGAAGCACACGTGATAACCACTACACTACGGAAACTTGAAGAACAAGCGTGAAATTATCAATCTAATGTAAAAGCAGTTATTCTTATCATTGTTTATTACTAAAATAATATTATACCGTTAAAGAATTAATAAACGATTTATCTTTGGTTATTAAAAAATGATAATACCCTATCTGGCTTGTTGCTGTCAAAACGTCATGCTTTCTCTTCCTAACGTAGGAGAATGACAAAGACAAGCTTCGCCCATTCTCTTTAACCTAGTTGTCTTCACTTTTTATCGCCCAATATAAAACATGCTTCTTATTTATTTTGCAATAAGGACCAAAATCGTTAATAATGTTCGTTGATTATAATTCGACACGATCAACGTGGAAGTGTCCGCATAAACGTGTATTAGTTTTTTTTATGATATTTAGGAGGTAATTGAACAGACGGGTTACCTGATAGAAAGCAACTGTCGTCCCCATGGACACTTGCGACATCCGAAGACTCGCAAGTGCGTTGCCGGCCTTTATGAGGGAATAGGGATAGGAGATTCGGGAAGTTGGGCCACCGGTAAACTTACTTACTTAACGAAACACAGCACAACGACGTTTTACGCCAGTTTTCCGTAAGGCCGTGGTATCACTTCGGTCGATCCGGCCTATTCATGCCGAAGCATGGTTCTCGCACGGCAATGAGTATCCGTATTATGTACTTGAGATCGGAAAATTTGTACACGCCTCCACCCGGGTTCGAACCTGCACCTTCTCGAAAGCGAATCAAAAGTCTTAATATACCCACTAGGCCATGGAATCTCTATACGTACTATACAATCGTGCCCGCGTGTCGTCGTCTGTATTCGTCGAGCGAAGAGGAACCATTATGTGTGTAAAGCGTTTTAAGATCAAAATGAACCTTACCCTCACCTATTTCCCAACAATTTAACACCACTATTTCTCTCAATAACAGGTATTTATTTCTCCAACGCCACACACTCCAGTGTGCCAAATTCTGCTGGCAGAATAATTATTTGACCAATCCCCTACAAGATAAAGCTTTTAACTTTATCAATCTCTTGGCAGTCGCAGTGTTAGTTTTTGTAGGAATAGACTTTAAAATATTTTACTTACTTCTAAGGATAGTAAATGGTTTCAAGACGTCTAGAAATTGAGCTCGGCTAACCAAAAATATATATGACGGTCCTACAAATGTATGTCTTTCAAGAAATTGAAGATTCTATTTATATATTTTTTTATTATTAGGGGAGAAAGTTTATCGCGGTCCATACGATGCCATATAAAATACAGCATCCTATGACTTATGTTTACTAATAAAATAAATCTGAAGAGCTTGTTTCTTTGTGTCAGCGCGCTAATCAGCCGCGGTCCATACGATACCAAATTAATTTTAACACTCTGTTACTTATTTATACTAATAATATAAAACTTTAGCTTCAGCTGAAACAAGCTCTTTAGAGCTTGTGTCTTTGTTTCAGCGCGGTAATCAGCCACAGTCCATACGATGCCATATTAAATTCAACACTCTGTGACTTATGTATACTAATTTTACTAATAATATAAAGCTGAAGAGCTTGTTACTTGTTTCAACGCGCTAATTTTAGGAACTACTGGTTAAAAAACTGTTCTTGTTGGTTAGTCCATTTATCGAGGAAGGCTATAAGATAACATCACGTTACGACCAATAGGGAAATTTTTTAAATTTTATGACATTGGGTTTTCCAAAGCATTCTGTGACATATTTTTCTAAGGTAATTGGATACAATATGTGGATACTCGACGATACGACAGAAACGACGATGATTTTAGATAATTATAAAAAATAAAAAAATAATATGGTACGAAAATATATCAGTTCAGGTCGAGGAACTGTTAAGACTAGAGGTCGTCCTGTGATTCGAACATAAATATTTAAATCAGTTGTGTAGATAAGCAATAAAATATAATCTATTCTCAACTCAATCACAGAATTCAATTTGGCATAAAGGTCTCGTTACCAGGCCATTAAATATTATTTAAAAACACAGACATCAACCATAAATAATAGAATATTTTGTGTGTAATTATCTTGTCATATCAAAATATTGTAGTGTGCGTGTTGTAGTTATTGAAGTACGTTACATAAAAGTGTATTTTTTTAATAATATTGGTATTTCACGCTCCTCCATCATATCATCTATAAATAGGAGAAATTTCATGCTTCTACATCTAATCTATTTATAATAAGCTTATGTCCAACTAAGCAGACAGAGATAGGTCGCCTCTAGGTAACCTAGCAAGAAGGGCGCGAAAATATCTGTATTCTCGCTTTGCTGAGGACTACCGAATATTTCCAGGTATATTCGGTGGGGTGGACGCCGGTCTCCGTATGCACTTAT
>JAOTAV010054984.1:0-15613 GCA_026546445.1 Cyclargus thomasi
ATGTCAACTCTTGGTCCGATGAAGTTAGAGGTTCAATATATCGAAATTCATTATCGAAAGCAGCAAATACAATTTGGTGAATGGTCCCTAATGGGCGACGCTACTAAGCCTAACCGCGGCCACGAGTGACCACGAGTGACCACGAGCGACCACTAAAGGGTGCTCCAATATTGATGGTGTGTATTTATCATAGACAATTTAGGGACACCTGCTGTTACCACGGATGAGATATGACATCGATGTGAAATAACTTCTAGATTATCTCGATTTTAAAAAAAGAAAAATCTGATGTTCCCAGATCAGAATCTGGGAACCTAAACAGGTCACTTAGCAATTGCTCAGTGACCTGTTTAGTTTGTCCTCCAATTCGTAATGTGATATCGTTACTTAATTATGGTTTGCTATGAAGTAGAAACTGAATAACTATTAAATGACACTGATCTGCATTATGTCGCTGTACTCCTGTAAGCTGTGCTAATTCACCTGGAGTATGTTACTCGTCTTAAATTATACCTCAGTGAGTATAACTTAACTTTTACTAGTGTTACATTACGACGATAGTATAATATCACAACTACTAAAGATATTCTTTACGTTATCAGATACATTTAGCCTGCACTCATAAAACTAAAACAGTTCAAGGCCTGTAACGGTACCCTGCGGATCTACGACAGCATATTATATCGTGCGCATCAAATTAATACTATACCCTGAGCCGGGCCGTAGATTGTGCCTCCTAATGTTTTATTTGCTTTGCGGTCGGTTAAGTGGTTAACTCTGACATATTTCAAATGCGTCTCAGGAATTTCAAAGGGGAGTCTCGCCGATTGGTATTTTGGATTTCTCTTATTATTTTGATACTTTTATAAGTTTTTCGTAGATTACTCACTAGCTAGTAGTATGTTGCAGGTACCACGGAGCCAGAAAATAAAAAAAGGGGAAATTGAAAGAAAGTCAGTATATGGACCCGCGTCATTTGGCCGGAAAATGTCAAAATGGCAGAGTTTCATAACCCGACCAAATTACTTAGATCTACGATCTGTGCCTGTTTCAACTTCCCTGATTATACATGATGGTAAATATGACCTGCTAGTGTTTTATTTACTTCTAATTTTTTCGATAGTACAATGTAAGAAATTGATTCATGGACAGTTGAGAGATCTACTTGTTTGGTCGTTTGATAATCAATTTGATGGCTGATTTGTTGGGATGGTTTATAGGTTGGATGAAATTGACCAAATTACGTAGCTCCGTCTGCGTATAAACCAACTTCTTTCATACAAGGTGTAACAAAAGTAAGTGATAGTACTTTAGAGTTTAGGGTGTGTAAAAGTTCATTTAGAAAGTAACAACGCTGAAAGTGAAAAAAAATGTTATTCGTTTTACCAAGTGCCCCAGTGTAATGAGTTTTTTTAATACATATTATGATTTTTTTTTTTGCTTTCTGCGCCGCTACCTTTACACTAACTCTATATAAGAGAAACATAAAGACCCTAACGTATCACCACCCTAAGGTTAAACATTAAATTTATAAAAATTGTAATGTGATGTCACAATACTAAGGACCCCTCCTACTCTCTGTCTCACACCCACTCCCCCTTTACCTGTGACGTACTTTATGGACAGTCCATATACTGAAATTAGTCTCGAACCTCAACAATGAGGAATCAGACTAAAACTTAGTTCAAGCGTTATATTAAAATTCCAAGCCCTTCTCCGGCAGTACTTTAGTTGCCGTGCGATTAACTACACGCAGAATCGAATTTTATTAAAATGACCATCATTTTGATGGGGGGATATTCCGAATTGTATAAATTCCAGCCCGCGGCAGGTGTGCGTGCCGCGTGCGGCGTGTCGCGAGCCGAATCGCCGCAGAATCGCAAAATTACCATGAACACTTCAATTTTGGGCTTATTATTGATTTTTTGTTGTTTGCTTTTCGAAATCGAAAGTCGAATATTTTGGGTTTCTTAATCTTTGTTTGAACTTAAACCTAATTCACAAACAAATATGTTTGTGATGTCTCAATGGAGATATTCTGCTAACTGTAGCTCTGTAAGTTTTTGCCGCGGGAGACCCATGCTTCGGCACGAATGGGCAGGCCCGACCGGAGTGATGCGACAGCCTCACAGAAAACTGGCGAGAAACTGCGTTGTGCTGTGTTTCGTCCAGTGAATGAATTTAACGGTGGCCCAACTTCCTTAATCCTCTTTCCCTATTCCCTCATAAAAAGGCCGACAACGCAATAGCGACTCCTCGGATGTAACGAGTGTCCATGAACGACCGCAGTTGCATGCCATCAGGTAACCCGCCTGCCCGCTAGCTCCCTACATATATTCGAACTTGCACTTATAACTCCCGCCCGCCCTGGTCACGCCCATGTATATTAGTTTCACCGCCCAAGATATTTGATCCGCCCATGGATGTTGCAAGTTTCAGTCAGCTTAATTACATGTAGTCCTCTTCTTCTAGGGCTGATTTGACGCATAGTCTTTTTTTTATGAAATAAGAGGATAAACAAGCAAGGTCTCCTGATAGAAAGCAACTACTATCGCCCTTGCGACATTCGACGAGTTGTAGGTACGTCGGTCTTTTAGGAGTAAATGTTCTATTCTTAAAAGTTTGCAGGCTGTATTGGTCTGGAGAGTTTGCAGGCTGTAATGGTCTAGAATGACTTTTGCCTCCGAATTACATAAAAACAGACCTTCTAGAATTGAAACCTTCCAGGGCATGATGGAATTGACAATTTCCGACTGGGGTTTATCCGAAATGCCTGTTTCGTCTTCCCTGGTAGTACGTCGGCAATATAGAGTATCGATGAATATTTCTGTATTAAACCAGGTAGAGCACCTGCAGCTCAACCACGAGTTTGAAGCAATAATTATTCGATACTCTTTAGCGACTTTTTAAAATGGCAGTTCTAGTTCCGCAAGCGACCGCCAGAGGCGCTGTAAAGTTTGCCACACTAAAAATTTACGTAGTCGCTATCGAATATTGACAAATCGCTTCAAACTCATAACAAAGTTTAAAGCCACCGGTAAACCCTTCAAGAAGCGCAAGATTTTCAATACGCTCGTAGAAGTTTATAATTACAAATGTTGCGTGTCCGAGTCCCGGCCTGAGGCAGCGCCATCTGCGAAGTCGGCCGCCGGCGGCGCGGCGCGGGCGCTGGGATTTATGGTACACATTAATACTACTCACTAAATTAATACAACTACCGATATCGATTCTCGTGTGAATCGCTTATTCAAGATACCTGTTGTCGAAACACGACCACTAGGAAAGGTAACACTTACATATGGTGCAATGTTGTTGCGCACAGCGCGCACGGTGGCGTAAATATCCATCGGACATATAACCTCCTCGCTTTTGGGAGTCGGTCAAAAGGAACACCCGGCGGTCGGCAGCATATGAGGCGACCATCGAACATTTTAAATCAGTACTTTTTTGGGCGCACCCAGCGAATACAGTTTGTTACAAAACTATGTGATATGTGCATGAGTACCCTACATAGAGTGAACTGTGAAAATAGCAGTGCTGACAGCAAAAAAAATGCATGTGTATTGCCACGCGCCGTGCAATCTCCATCTATTAAAATTTTTTCTCTCTTACTACTTTTTCATTTACATTTCTTCGATGGTACTGCACTGTACGTATTCTATTTCTACCGAGTTCTACCAAGTATTCTTCCACAGAACGCCCCTTCTATCATCTAATATTAGGTCTACCTTGCGGGAGCTGCGAGACGTGATCCTTGGTAGTGCTACCAGGAAAGTAGTTGAAACTTAGCCAGATTATGGATGTAAGTTGGTCGCGTTATGTCAAACCCAGCTGACAGATATCGACTTAAATGTACAATCAGAGAAGTAGAAACAGATTGGGGATCTAAGTCATTTGGTCTGGTATGTCAAACCCATCTAACGGATCACGACTTACACGGAATTGACAAATTCCGACCAAATGACGTAGGTACGTCAACTGGCTCCGTTTCAGTTTCCCCCATTATACATACTCCGATCAAATGCCGTAGGTCCGTGACTTTCTTGACTCTCTTTCAATTTCCTTCGTCATATACTACAACCAAATGACGTTCTCAATTCCGTCAGTGTTACCAGCACGATGGGCATTCTTCTAGTTCTACCTCTCCCAAGTATTCTTCTACAGGACTTCCTTCATATCGATGACATTGATAATGAGGTCTACCGAGCAGGAGCCGCGTGTCGCGACCTCCGGATGTGTAACTCAACCAGCAAGGCGGGGGCACACGCGCGTTATTTACGCCGACAGCTCGGCAGCGGCGACAGTTGCAGTTGTCGCCGGCCGTAATTTATTTTTATGTTTGTTCAACCCCATTTTCAATGTCACGGCTTATTAGGACTTTAAATTATATAGATCTATAATAAATAGACAGACGCAGTATTATTTCAAATATATTTATCTATAGTGTCTTAGTTGTCACGACGATCTGGATCACTTTATGTTAATTATGACATAAAATTTGATCACCTTGCTTACTTAAGACAAATAAGATTCAATTTAACGAAAATGTATTAACGTGACCTATTATTAATCATCTTTACCATCAATATTCGTCTAATCGAATCATCTCATCAAATCAATAAATTTCCTCGTTCATCTGAAATTTTTACAATAACTTCGGGTCTATTGCTTTTGTACCTTAGTAACTAAAAATTTGCCATAGCATGTAAAGCCAGATGTCAAGCATATACTCACATTAAAAGGTGGAAATAAAACGACCACTTATCCGAATCATTTATTTCATTTGATTTATAGCATTACACAACATTCGGTGGAACATTTATCGCAACAGGAAGCAAGTCGAACGGCGATAAAACCGACTTGTCACCGTAAAAAGGACACACTTTAGAATTAAGAGCCGTGAAGGCAAGTTATCGGCCGGCGCACGGCGCGTGTGCACCTGCCCTAATTACATCCAACAACCTATATTTTGACTGACACTACAACAAGGGTTTTCGATGCGGAAAACGAAACAACTTCACGGCTACATTAACAGAGATTTGCTTACTCAACTTAATTTTATGACAGTACTAGCTTTTACCCGTGGCTTCGCTCGCGAGGAAATCGAAAACTTTAAAGATTCGATGTTTTCGAAATCGGAATGTTTTTCCAAAACCGAATGTAGGCCATTGTACTATTCTTTCAACTAAGACGTATTCGCCAAGAATCAAGTCTATTGGTTGCCTTGCTAGGGTGTGAAGAAAGGACAAACAAACACACTTTCCCATTTATAATATTAGTGAGGATAAGGATATTACATTTTCTGGCTAGCTCGGCATCCATAATATAATGAACGCGAAAGCGTGTTTGTGTGTTCTCTAATAAAGCAACTAATTGACTTGTTTTTTCCAATTTTTTCAATCTTTCGCTGTGGGAGAGCCATGCTTCAGCACAAACGGGCCGGCTGGACCGGAGTCATATTACGACCTCACAGAAAACTGGCGTGAACGTCATTGTGCTTACTCCCTAAATATCATTAAAAAAATTGCCAGAGACTAAGTTAAAATGAAAAAGAGTAATGCAGACTACTTGGACCTGTAAAACGTATTACCAAAGGAGCTCTACAAGAATATTCGAATTTTTCCGTTAGTTTGGAACTTAGTTCCAGAAGGGCGAAGCCACGTGCCAAATTTAGTGTTAACTACGTCTAGGTAATCGATTCAAGTCTCACTTATGCACGTAACGTATTCGCAATTATTTTTGTTCTGTTATCGAGCTTAAATAATAAAATATATCAAAATATAGCGCCATTTACATAAAATCCTTCATTGTTTTATCTAATGATATGGAAGAATAGTGAGTACCAGTCAATGAACTTCCCATTACGATGAATCAGTGTACAATCGTAATATCAACATATACATTTATGTAAATTTCGGCAAATACAGTGTAATCTCGTATAAACTTGAAGCACTACCTTGTGTCATTGAATCTTTATCAAATATTTCTGTAACATTTTTAACCAAATTTAAAATATCACATAACATATGTAAACGTGCGGGTACCGTGCATTTTTTGTCAAAGAAAAGCGCCTTTTGTTCGTCCGCCTAAATCGTGGAAAACTTGCAGACATAAGAACATACACGTTTTCGCGTTAAAAATAATTAGCTGGATTTCATGTTATTAATTACAACGCTCGCTTAATGAATTACTGTGTGATTTTATAGCTGAATTAAGTGAATTTGACGATGAACAGCATCTACTGCGATGGTGCATTGCGTCTCAATAAATGTCTCGAGTTGGCGCAGGACGGCACGCAGTGCAGGCGAAGTTTTGACAACTCACTAGCTTTACAAAGCTATGGATGCCTAGCTTATATCCGATGACCCGTTTTTCATTTATTTTTT
This sequence comes from Cyclargus thomasi, assembly GCA_026546445.1. Lineage (NCBI taxonomy): Eukaryota > Metazoa > Arthropoda > Insecta > Lepidoptera > Lycaenidae > Cyclargus > Cyclargus thomasi. The sequence continues at coordinate 6,387 of JAOTAV010054984.1, forward strand.
ATTTTTTTTTAAATTAACTCCGCTGCGCTGAAATAACTTTTACACACACGGGAACTGTACATTTTTACTATCCAACGTCGTTCGTTTTTTACAATATTTAGGGGGCAAGCGAGCAGACGGGTTACCTGATGGAAAGCATCGCCCATTGGCCCATCGTAACATCCGAAGAGTCTCAAGTGCGTTGCCAGTCTTTTTATGAGGGAATAGGGAATGGGAATAGGGATACATTCTGTAATAACTTTAAAAGAAGATTCCTCGTCTTTGATGCGAAGAAAAGTAGTCCTAATTGGCGACGTTTTAAAGCGATATAAAGTTTAATATAACGTCGCGTATCGTTTCGTCTTGCTCGTCGTAGTTTGACCTTTAGTTCTTAAATATAATAAGTACAAGTATGTGTGTGTTTTCGTCAGTCCTCGCATGCTTCTATATACAAAGCTGTGGCGAGGCTTAGCATTCGCACGCAAGTGTTTACAAGGTACTTACTGCCACTTAATGAATAAGAATAAGAATACTTTTTTCGTCGTCACACACACACACACACACACACACACACACACACACACACACACATACAGAACAGCAGATTATGACAATGGTATAAAGTAACAACACGACAGTCATGTACAATCAGAGAAGTTGTAACAGATACGGATCGCGGATCTGAGTAATTTGGTCAGGTTATGTCAACTGGTTCTCTTTTTCCCCATTATACATATTATGTTTGATGTCAAAATTGTCTTAATAACGTGTTTTACATGAGAAAGATTTTAACCAGTGGCGTAACTATACAGTTCGAGGCCCGTGACAAATTCGTTTTCGTTCCACTATGTCAAACCAATCCCAAAGCACGTCAAGCGGTTATTGTAAAAAAATATTCGATTGCCACTTGTCTAGGGGGGCTCATCTTGGGCCCCTTCCGGCTGGGGGCCGTGGAATTATGCTTGCCTTGTTACGCCACTGATTTTAACCCTCTAGCCCAGACTGCTGCAAAATAAAGGATTACACTGCAAAGAGACTAAATATTTCGTCCGTTTCAATTATCTTCATTAACTGCACTCAATAACTACTTAAGCTAACTAATATAGTAGGTACAATTCAGCCTACGATCACAACGGGAAAATCCACTTGCTCCGGTAACATGGGGCTACCTGCTCCGGTAACATGGGGGCTACCTGTCATTAATTTGAGTAATTTTAAAGCCCCCAATTTCATTATCTCACATACAAAAATGCACTGACTGAAACTTTTCCAAAAATTATATGTAATTAAACTCTAAAACGATTCATAGACCATTTAATGCAAACTTAATTACTAAGCAGTTTCCCCGCAATTTCGGTGTACGATAAGCAACGTTATGTCGTATCGCCACACACGAGTGACCTCGGGTGGATCAACTTGTATCTACAGAGCTTATTTACACGGGGCGATACGATTTCTACAAATGTTTCGAGTGCTATATTAATTATCAGTAATTATGCACAAGGTGTTTTAAATTATCTTTAATTTAAATAAATTTTATGCAGTTTTGAATCCGATCGCCATAAAATACATATTACCTATAAGTTATTGTACTCTATAATCATCAGTGACAACTAAAAATTCGATGTACCTACTCGCAGTAGAGCTGACATAAAAAATATATATACAGCCGAAACTCGATCAAATATTATATAAAAATATATAAGATTCACAGTTGCCGTGTAAAAACTGCTATACCAACCGTAGAGACCGCAATTTTAACGTTTGTGCGATTGCGAGCTTTAACTCATTAAGTTTAATTTTATTTTCCATTGTCTTGATGCCATTATTTATTAAATTTGAAGGGGTTCTGTGCATTTTAATAATATATGATCGAAATATATTATAATATGCTCGTTTTCGGAAGGCGGTTGAAATAGACACCTGTAAACATACAGTTTTAAATTAACAGAAGAAAATCGACACAGATTTAATTATTACAAACTGACTTCCGAAAATTGAGAAGTTTCTCGATTTGACCGATATTTAAGTTTTTTTCCTTTTTTCTTAGCTCTAAATACTTACCCATCTCATCTTTTAATACTTACTTTAATACTTTAGTCTCCTGCTTCGCAGCGATGTCGTGTCGTCGGCTATAAACGTCCCAGGCAATTAATCGTCGTTATTATAGTTGGCAAGTAATTTCGTTTATTTATCGTATGTAACTCCTTATGACCTGTTTTATTATACCTCGTGCTTTCTGTAGCCCTGGTACTTCATTTCTTGTACAGTTAATTAAATGCCGTCAAAATTTTGTTTCTACCAAGAACCAAGTTTTTGAAGGTTTTTAGGGTATTTTTGGTGTTCTCTGACCTATAGCTTTTTCTCAAATGATGCTGCGAGTTTCCTAATGTTATATAAAAAAAGAATGAACAATCACATCTCAGCTTATTCATTAATGCTAGACTATTAGAGATTTCCTTCATTTTTAACTGGAAACTATGAGACAAGTACTGGAAATCGCCGGCAATTGTTGAGTTATGCCTTTTTATATACGCCATTACTGAGTGACGTCAGCACATACCGGGGTAACATAATTTCTCAGCTATGTATTAATTGCATAGGAACATTGACAGACAGCTCTCAGGTAGATCTTCTTACGTGGTCTTACCATCATCATGATCAGCTCCGAGTTTTCGACTTGACTTTTTTATAAAATTAAAGAGCAAACGAGCATTCAGGTTATATGATGGCAAGCGGCTGCCGTACAGATTCAACATCAGGAGAATAGCAAGTATATTGCCGGATTTTTGTAGGAATATAATAAGGGATGGGGATGCAGAATGAAGTGTAGGAAGTTGGGCCTCCAGCAAACTTATACTTACTCTAAGAATCATGTTCACGTCGGTTTTCCGGGAGGCCATGGTATTCTCACTTTTTTAGGCCCGATTCAACCAAACATGAAATTGCTCGAGTGTAACTATTATTGGATTGATTCAACGTTAGAATTAATTCTAAGATATCGTTTAAGTTTTACCAAGTTATTCGAAAGCTTACTCTTAGATTAGGGGCCTGTTTCATCGCTTACTGTTAAAATTTCTGTTATGCTATCCACAACCTTTTTGACAGATTCTTCATACAACATCTGTCAAAAATGTTATATCTGTCAAATAAATCGACTATCTGTAAGCGGTGAAACAGGACCTAAAATAAGGTACTCGAGTAAATTTCTGTACTAGTTTGGTTGAATCTGCCCTAAACATTATAAATTAACTATTTTAAGAGCCTATGCTATCCCACTGCTGGGCAAAACCCTCCTCCAAAGTTTTCCACTCCTCTCGATTCAGCGCAACCATTATTTATTATAATTTAAAAATTTTAACTTTTCGTAATCTTTTCTATATAAGATGATATAAGATTTTGAAATCATCATTAATATGATATTAAGATATTATTAACAAAACATTTATTATCGTCTCTACGATCTGAGTTTCAAACATTAACACTTTTTTTTTTTCTGGGTTTGACTTTCATATAACAAGATTGCACTTACATAATATATTGCCACTGTTTGAAGGTATTTCCCCAACATATATAGATATGTTGGGGAAATACCTTTAAAAAAATATTGAAAAATATTACATACATACTTTTGTAGGGAAGATGCGTGTAAAACTAAATTTATCGAATTTAATGTTAAATTTTGAAGCTGAAAGATATACAGAATCACAAAAAAATATCTAAATTCTGTTGATAAATAAGTAAGATGTTAGCGATGTAAATTTTCTACCCCTGTCTTTCTCTCAAAACGAAATTTATTATAAACTTTTTATGCGGCTTAAATAGACTTTGACGTCACAATCAATATCGGATCTCTTTTTCTAACTGACTACTTTAAAGGCTTGTTACTTTGTTGTTTACAATTTTATCAAAAAACTGATAGGACCCCATAGTTTTTCAATAACGATAGATAGAAGAAAAAAATCATGCATATTCCCTGTTTATACCGGGGACCATATGTTGTTGTTTTATAACAACAGACAGTTAACGATAAAGTTACTTTTATATATAATTACATCTGTAAACCAAATTTTAGAAAAAACATATTTTGCCCTTTCATTAACCTTTCAATTATAATTTTCTTTAAATATAATTAGATACATTAAATGTGGCAAAAATTAAGTTTAAATCCTAATTAATATTATTAGATTAATGTCACGCCAATCATTCTTAAACAGGAAGACTACTTAACATAGGTTAAGTATATTATAATTTGGTCTTTTTGTGACCTTTTTAAATATTTTTGATTAAGTTTTTCATTGAGTGAAAGTATAAAGTAGCTTCTAATTAATTAAGGGCTTTTAACTATTAATTTGGAGATTGATTGACGGTGGGATGGCATTTAAGAGAATAGTCATATTTCGGTCTAGACATGGCATTAATTGGGACAAAGGTTTACTGACAAAAAATGGATACAAGCTGTGACATGCCAAATTAAATTTAAGCCAATTTTAATTTATAATATTGATATTTTTTTACAGAAATGCAAATTAAAGAGATGGAGTATTTTAAGCAATTATTTTCCTAGCAACCTAGTCTGGCGTATTTATATAAAACAGAATATTTTGTTTTGTGGCTACAAGACGCAGTCATCTTCCCCCTTATTCATAAAAATATTTAAACAGTCTTTAACTTATCTCATATTCGCAGTCCCTTTTTTGGAAAAACGTCACACGACAGAAAGAGACGAACTGAACTTAGATTAGTTACACTTTTTAATGCGAGCGAAGCCGCGGGAAGAAGCTAGTTATTATTATAAATTGAAATTTAAAATTTCAATTACAATAAATAAGGGATAGGTTACATGCTGGTTTTTCCGACGTACTTTATCCAGCCATAATCACAAGTCAGCTAGTAAATATATTATAATTTTTAAACATAGTGTACCTTAACACAGCTAGTGTTTATCCCAATCTTAACCCTCGATTTCACGGGTACAAAATGTATCCATAATTTAGCTTCGGTATTTTTAACCCCTTAATTTGGATGCAGCACCTTGCGGGTCGCCGCGGGCGGGGCACCTGCTAGCCAAGGATATCCACAAAAATATACCGAAAATATTCAAAATAGTTATAAGGTAATCGAATACACATTTCACAATCGGTAAATGTCAAATTTCAAATGTCAAGCCATTAAGATACTTAGCGAGGACTCATTCAACTCTGGCAGATGATACGGGTTTGGTCTTTCTGAATGTTAAATTTTGTATATTTTGATTTTTCTAAATATGGCATATGTTCACTTTTATGAATAGTCACTGCTTATTTATGTGTGAATGCATAATATTAAACGCGTGAACTCTATAAATTCACAAAACACAATAACAGAAGAGGTACCTCAAAAAAATTAAAAACAAGTTTTTACGCATAAAAACGAAAACAAAAATGTTATATTATTTATCATTGCAGGTTACATTAGGTACTATCAGGAAAGTCTTTTCATAGCCAGATTACGTAATGTGACCAAATTATGTCAAACAGCCGACAGATCACGACTTTATGGAATTGACATGATTATTTCGACCAAATGTCGTAGATCTGTCAACTGACTCTGCTTCAATATCTTAGATGGTCCACAGCTGAATTCTTTTTAAATTTATAATTTACAAATAGGCGCTGTCTGGCCGGTCTAGGTTTATAAACTGAAACCATTCTCAGATCTCCTAAAGCACACGCAAAAGTTTCATCAAAATCGATCCAATCGTTTAGGAAAAACAACAGTGACAAACACGCGCACTCGACAATTATATATTAAGATCATAGGACTGAACGGTGTAGCCGTTTTTCATTAATAAAGATATTCATGACTAAAAGGAGCTTCTCAAAAAATTTTGATCGCGGTCTTAATTTTAAGCGCCGACTATAATTACGGACCTTAGGGACCATCCATAAAGTACGTCACATACATTTCATCGTTTTTAGACCCCTCCCCCGTCACAAAATTTACGATTTTACACTTGAAAATTTAAACCACATCAATATTTCAAATTTTGAGGCTAGATTTCAAAATTTGAAATGTGATGACACAAAACCCTTCTTAGTCACAGCATGTCACACTTCGACGACGCCCTTTACGTGTGACGTACTTTATGGATGGGGCCCCTTAGTACGAAGTCTGGAGTAGTCCACTTCAGACCGAGTCCGAAGTGCGCAGTCTCGTATGGCGGAGACCAACGCTCGGCCACAACGATGATTGATAAGTGATGCTCACTTGTTTCCGGTGGTCTAGACCACAATAAACGTCACATCTCGTTAAATCTCGTTAAACCGTTAACCTAATGGACTACGACGGTTGTTCTAGGTACTGGGATTCCGGTTGTTACAGAAGTGGAGGTACCAGGTACCTACGAGACCTGGAACAATTTTGGGTAGGTGTTTGAGGCAAGCTGAGAACTTGTCATATTTTTTATGTAGGCAAGTTACCTGATGGAAAGCACCGGTAAACTTTCTCACTGGACGAAATACAGCATAATGCCGCTTTACGACAGTTTTATGTGAGGCCGTGGTATCACTCGGGTTAAATCTGCTTGCTGAAGCATGGCTCTCCCACGGCAATATGCATCTCTATATGCACTTGAGACTATAGATATTACCATAGCAGCTTTACCATGAGTTTGAAGTAATAGAATTTGTCGATGCTCGATAGAGACTACGTACATTTTTAGTACGGCCAAATTGTACAGCGCCTCCAGCGGTAGTGTGTGGAACTAAAATTGCCATGCTAAAAAGTTACGTTGTCGCTAAATACTATCGCTTTAAGCTCATGGTAGAGCTACAGGTCTTTTCCCTATTCCCTCATGAAGGCCGGCGACGCACTTACGACACTTCGGATGTCGCGACTGTCCATGGGCGACGGCAGTTGCTTTCCATGAGGTAACCTGTCTTCTCGCTTGCCCCATTAATATCATAAAAAATCTCACTTCTAGCTTGGACGAAATCACTATAACCATATAGGTCCCGGCGCCGTACACTAATATTACGTAAATCATTATAACTTGTCACTATAAACTACCCCCGTATCGCTATCGGAGCGCCATCTTGTATTGTGACGTCACACCGCCGGTGTCCGATTTGTATCTAATTTGGCCATTTGTATGCAAAATGGCGCCGATACAGATGTCGTGTGAAAATTATAACGCACCGCTTTTTAGTATAAAATTACATTGGTAGTAATTACAACTGCTTAAGAATCATGGTTTTTTAACACTTACGGATTTTGTCGCGGAGCACCTTTTTGGATTCCCGACGATTCGGCTGCTTTCCAGCGGCCGTGGTCACGGGGGAATCAAAAAAGTGCACCGCGACAAAATCCGTAAATGTTAAAAAACCATGAGTGATACTCGCGTAAACCTTAGAAATTATTATGCTTAAGAATCGATAGGCTGCTTGAAAACCGTCCGCAAAGCGAATTTTACTCGCGCGAATTCTTCCGTATAAATTACTGATTTTTACAGTCAGTGCGAATACTGTCTGTCTGTCATAAGATTCAACACATTACAGAAGTAGCAGAAAAAAAATGTTTAAATTACATAACAACTAGAACATCAACACCGCTGCACCAAAATTCGTTTATCGCGCGAAGTCTATAAATTTTTTCGGGAAAGAAAGTATTTTTTGTCCTTCCCCGGGACTCAAAATATCTCTATACCAAATCTCAGGACGATCGGTTAAGCGGTTGAAGGCGTGAAGAGGAAATAGACAAACAGACACGCTTTCGCATTTATAATATTAGTATAGATTTAATATATTCGGTTACTTATGTTGTTTTATATTAAATATACTGTATGATCACGCACTTTAGATTGAATGTAATAAAACTGCTCCCCTAAAATGGCCACTTAGCCAAAAATTGGATATACAATACAGTGAAGCCCCGATAATCCGGCCCCTGTTTACTCCGGCACCCCTTGTAATCCGACACATCACAAGACGCAAATTAGGCCTTTAACCTCGGTTTGCAATGGGCCGAAGAGAATAATTTACATTCTACAACAATTTATTTACTTTTGAGAAGACTGAGAGACTAAGCTCTGATAGAATTAATTAATATATCGTTTTGTCCAAATGTCGTAGCTCTAAAATCTTATTATTAGACACGGATTATAAGGTACTCATTTGTAAAATTATCCGCACTATAGGGCCCCGTCTTAGGCAGTGCTCTATAATCCGACAAGTTCGATAGTCCGACACTAACCTCCAAATGTTAGTCGGACTATTGGAGGTCCACTGTATATATAAAATTTCATATTTAACATATTCTTGAGATTGAAAATACCTATTACAAAGCACCGAAATTTAATAGCTCTGCTGTAAACGCTATCAAAGGAACAGAGCCCCATAAAGGACATATTTACTTTAGGTGTAATAAATAACATATTTTAAATACCAAAAGAAACAATTATAATTTCTAGTAGGCATTTATACAATGAGCATAAATGAATTTTACATCACCTACGTCATTCGGAGGCACGGTTTTTATAAATGTTACATTTTAATGTAAATATTATACCAGAGAGGCATTACTAGTGAAAGCTAGTTGGTCGGATCATTATTTTTTATGTTCTTGGTGGCAGAACATTGTAGTGGTCAGGACCGTTACGGAATAATCATTATTGTCTTCTCATTATGAGCATTATTAGCAAGTCCTACAAGTATATTTTACGCGTGGTTGAAATTAAGGATTACTATTACTGTCTGGAAATGAAGACGTATTTCTGAGTAGCAAGTAACTGGCGGTTTTTTTAACCGACTTCCAAAAACGAGGAGGTTATATGTCCGGCCGTGGATATTTTTTTATTTTTGTATGTTCAACGATTACTCCGCCGCTAGTGAACCGATTCTCAACATTTTTTCTTTATTGTATAGGGTATTACTCCAATTTGGTCTCATTTTCCGAAACGTGGTGACCTGATGATAGGATCCTTGAGTAATCGAGGGAACAACTCGAAATTTATACGGAAACATATAGTAGTTTTGGTTTCCTTAGAAGCGTCCCAGGTATATGTTACAAAAAAGTAAGATTTGGTACCAAGGTTCCGAAGTTACTAAGGAAGTTACCAAGGAAAAAATGGTTCCGAAGGTACTAAGAGAACTCGTGATTCCTGACAGATATGACTTTGTGGTTTTAACCTTATTTTAAGAACTGAAAGCATATGCTACTACAATATAAAATATATTCATAATCATCATCACTGCCATCACACCAGGCAC
>JAOTAV010054995.1:0-15610 GCA_026546445.1 Cyclargus thomasi
ACAACAAAGCAAAAATTTTGAAAATCGGTTCACAAACGGCGGAGCTATGGTTGAACATACATAAAAAAAATAAAAAAAAAATATCCACAGCCGAACATAATAACCTCCTCGTTTTTGGAAGTCGGTTAAAAACTAAGGACCATTAAAAATTATATTTTTTGTTGTATCAGATTAGACTGCATTCTCGGTTTAATATCCCGAAAAATAAATACACATGATATTTAACTACAACCCCTCCTCCCCCCTGTAATGTTTTGTGATTTTTAATGACCCCTCCCCCTCTTTTGAACCTTGCGTGATTAATGGACGGTCCCTTACTTTACTAAATGTTTAAATAATTGCAGTTCTCACATACTAGTGGATGAGCAGATAAACATAGCAATGGAAGCTAGAGAGCACCTGACATCACAGAGACAAGCGTTCAAAAGAATGCAGACGAGGTTTAATGACATTACAAACAGGTAACTCTTTTTATTATATGGTCGAATTTTCTCCTAAAAGGGATCGTAAATTTATCAATCGTACACACGTTGTTTTTCAAATATTTAATTGTGGCTCTAGAGTCTAGTACAACAAATACGTTTTTTTGCTATTTCCTGCCTTAATAATAGATAATAATAATTCGACGCGCTTCATATTGGCAGCGTGGCCGAGCCGTTTAAGACGTTGGTTTAACGCACCTAATTTTCGTTCTAATCCCACCTGTACAATTAAATAAAACAATTTGTTGCCTACTTTTTTTGTTCTCTACCGGAATGGACTCTTCGCGCGTGCAGGTGTCTAACTCGCTCTTGGCCAGTTTTTTAAACCTATAATCTCCATGCTTTATTTTCAGATTTCCAATGTTGAACAGTTTGATATACCGGATTAATGCGCGCAAACGGCGCGACTCGCTGATTTTGGGAATAGTTGTAGCTGTCTGTACATTCCTGTTGTTGTTCTATGCGTTCCATTAATATGATCCCAAATTGTAAGTGATAATAGAATTTAAGGTACTTTAGATATGTTAAAATTTTTTTGTTACTTTAGTCTTAAATACTGACCACTACAAAAGTTTAGTATAACCACAATATAATTATTACATTATCTGCACTCAGTTATAACTTCAATTTTATTCAGACAAGTTGTTTACACTAAGACATTCTGCATTGTTTTCCTACAACTAGTAGGAGCCTTTCGTGTGTGAGTCCACAAAACCACATATTATAATACTCATAGGAATTACAGTGCCAAGTGCGAGTTTTTTTTTACATTCGACCGTGAACGCGTTTTTTAGGATTTTATATGGGGTTTGTAAATGTGACCGTAAGCATCGCTAGGTGGCGCTGTACAAATCCCATAAAAATTTTTAGTAAACGCGAAACACGTTTACGACCGAATGTGTAAAAAAAACTCGCACTGGCCACTGTGAGTCCTATGAGTATTATATTATGTGATTTTGTGGACGAAAGGTTTTGTACTTGTAGCAAAAATTTGATGTAAGCCTTACAGTGCAAACAACTTGTCAGAATAAAATTGAAGTTATAACAGAGTACAGATACAATAATTATAAGTTAAAATTATAACACATACTCACTGATGGCTACTAATTTATCAAAATGTGAAATCTATTGTTATTGCTGTGTGAACTAGGATATTGAAATAAATGTTCATTTAAAATTAGACATTATGTTATAGGTATTTTATGTTTGAATAAAAGAAAATATAATGAAATTTTGGTTTATTTAATAGTGATTGTTAGTTGAATATTATTTAACTATAGGGGTAATCAAATATTTTTAACACTGTACATAAAATGTTTTTATTTAATAAAACTTATAAAAACAATATTGTTTTATTACAAAGGTAATACAAAAAAGTTCAAATCTTTTTCACATTGTCTAGTAATATGTACCAGACAATATGAAAAACATTGAAACTGGAGCTAATAGTTTAAGTCACTACCAGAATAATCAACTCACAAAATAATACAAAAATGCAACTTGATAAAATTAGATTATTTTAATTTATCACATCATGCTTACTAACTACACCTTTTCACCTGAGATCTTGTGAATTTTTAATATGTACAGTAGATACAATATATTAAATAATATATTTTGTAAACTACTAAAAACAACACATACCTATTATGCTTTCTTCAGTTCAATGTAATGTTAAAAGATTGATGTACAATTTAACAAGCCGCAATAGGGAATATGCGGATTAAACAAAATTTATTGAATGCAAATTATTATGATTGTGGGCTTAAAGACGGGCGGTCTCATTGTGTCTCGGCAGAGAGTCACTGTACAGCCTTCATTATACAAGTTATAATTATTTACAATTTTATCAAAAAACTAATTGGACTACATTGTTTGGGAATGCTGTGGGAGAGCCATGCTATAGCACGAATGGGCCGGCTTGACCAGAATGATACCACGGCCTCACAGAAAACTGGCTTTGGTTTACTGGTGACCCAAATTCCCTTATCCGATATCCCATTCCCTCATAAAGGCCGGCAACGCACTTGCGACTCTTCGGAAGTCACGAGTATGCATGAGCGACGGCAGATGCTTTCCATCAAGTCACCCTAAATTTCTCAAGTCTCTTCGCTTGCACCCTAAATTTAAAAAAAAGTAAATTGAATAATAATTAAGAACACTTATTGTATTAATAAGTAGACAGCCCCTGTTGAGTCGACATAAAGGGTGCAATTAATTGTGCCGGACAGTTTTCTTACGGCTTCGGTATCTTTAGGAGACCATTTAACAAATGAATGAAGTGTTCATTTTTTACAGTAATTCAAATCGTTATTAGTAAGAATAACGAAAGCGAGAGTTGCCCGTATCATCTCGGCGGTATAGGCGCCCGCGCCAGGCCTCTGCGCTGGTCCGATGTAATCGCTGTCCACGCGAAAACTTTCGGAACCTATATCCCAACATTTTAGTACTAAGTGATTTTAAATGAAAAAAAAATACGTGTATGTATATTTTTAACCGGGATTGACATATCGAAATGTTGCCGATATATTTAATTACACCCAGTATTATTATTATGCAAAGTAATTTTATGTGATTTAAGTGATCCTCGCTGTGTAAAAGATCTATTACACTTATCACATTGAAAAGGTCGTTCACCTGTGTGTGCTCGAATGTGTTTTTCCAGGTCACCCCTGGTAGCAAACCTTTTTCCACATACCTCGATGGGACATGGATAATTCTTCCGGTGACACCTTAGGTGGAGCGAGTGCTGTTTCCTGGTTTTGAATATTTTAGAACATATCTAGAATGAGAAATTAATTTTACAAGAAGCTGACCAATAATGGTAAAAAATGGTATAGAATGTTATTGTGACAATATACTATAGAGTGCTGGAACCTACGCAATTTTACAAGAACTTTAACCTTTCCCCCACTCTGTTGTGCCCCTAGGGGCGGACACTTTTAGCATTCCTTTATCCTTTTAGTATGACTTCAGATTGTGTAAACTAATTTCTAAAAAAATTGCTTAGGTTCTGTAGTCACCCAGTTTTTTACAAACCCACCCACAACATATTTTTTAAATGTGGACTAACTTCTTTTGAATGTTTTTACGAAAATGATTTAAAATTGTAATAATAGTTTATAGAAAATTAACAGCTTATAGGGGTTTGTATACCTTTTAAGTTGATAGGGCTTTAGCCAGAACTGTATGTACCACATTTAGTGCCATAGCACAGCCGAATGTATGAGGTTTCCTCTCTATGCATACAACTTATTTAAAAATGCTGATTGCGACATGTACGATGCTGGCGAATGTGCAATCATATTCACAGACCACAGAATATAATATAACAATTATTTACTTACATCACATTCTAATTTCTTTTCACTGTGTATCAGTGGTTTATTTTTAAGGTCTAGGTTTTCCTCCTAAAATATCATTAAAAGTTATTGTTAGTTTTCATTGAAAGTATTTATTAATCACCTTACATCAAACTACTTATGATTTATGACCTTGGCCATCAGAATTTTTTTAAGTCCACTACTGGAAGTATGTAAATGAACACAAGTTACAACTCAATTTGATGGATTTCAATGTATTCAAGAGCCCATTCACAATATTTAAGTAGCAATTTATAGCTGGATTAGACAAATTATAACATAAAAATATCAATTAAATATTACCTTAACACTTGCTGGAGGTGATTCATAAAGATCTTTTCTCACTGTTAAAAAGGTAACATGGGACTCTGAACAACTAATCAAATCTTCAGTAATTTCATCTATTTTACTTGTTGAATCAACTGTATTCTAAAACGTCAACAATGATGAGTAAAGGAAAAATAATAATGTTACCTAATAAGTAGTCAATTATTATGTTATGTATTTTTTTTACCTCTTCCTCTTTGATGTTATCGCCATATAGACTTTTTAAGTAAATTTCATTTTTGCTGGCCTTTGATGTAAGCTCAACGAAATCAACAATAATTTTATAACAATGTTGACAAATTTTATTTGGTAGATTATCTGATTCTTGTACCTGCAAAAAGTAATAGGGTGTTGGTTATATTCTGATGAATTATTAAGATAGTATTATGTGCTCTGGGCATGTGCTAAATTGGCTTAGAATTTATAATGCCTACTTAATAATTTTAATTACTAGGCATATAATATGGTTTATTCTATACTTCGCCATACTCTCATTTGAGAATTTGAAAATATTCAAAACCAAATCTTACCATAATGCCTAAGTGTGTATAAATGTTATTATATAAATCGGTTAAGCTAGATATCACAGCAAATCCATCATTCTCTAAGCATAATCTACATTTGCAAGAAAACAAAAGGTTTTTGTTATTTTCTAAAGCAGAAATGGTTTCACTATCCATTTTTCTCAAAAGATGATCGGAAGATTCTTTGGAGTATAAGAAAGGAATTTTGTTAAAATCGAAAATTCTTGTTTTTCAAAGAAATAAGATAAATGCACAATAGGGTATTAAATGAATAAATGTTTTCTTGTTCTTCTTTTTAATTTATGGTTCCTTAGTCAGGGACCTTAATGAATAAAAAATAAATGTCTTATATAGCTTTGGCTATAACCATGGCCAGTGTCAAGTAAAGGCGGGAAACCTTTCTTGTTCCAATAATTTTTAGCAAGGTTACATAAATTTCGTCAAGTCTAAAGTCTAGTCAGAGTAAAGATAAAACGTCAAGACAGTCAGAGTCAAGTCAGTCGATTTAGTAAAGCGGTAGAAGCTTTACTAAAACTTCAGATAGAGTTTTGGAGGAGAACACAAAACAGCATGTTTCTTGAAGTTGTATCACTTGTCTACACTTGTACATGACAACAAATGTTTAATATTCGATAATCTACTATTATCACACATTAAAAACCGAAATAACACAAATTTAACAAAAAATACAAAACTCACAACGTCACTCTCTGAAATCCCCGCCAAAAAACCTTTCTTCTTTGTTGTTGTCAAGGTTGTCAAACCTCAAATGCCAGGCTGTGTGACAGAATCAAGCTTCGGTTATAACCATGGCCAGTGTCAAGTAAAAGCGGGAAATCAATTTTCTTGTTCCAATAATTTTTAGCTTGTCACATACATTTCGTCAAGTCTAAAGTCTAGTCAGAGTAAAGATAAAACATCAATGCAGTCAGAGTCAAGTCAGTTGATTTAGTAAAGCTGTAGAAGCTCTACTAAAACTTGGGATGGAGTTTTGGAGAGGAACACAAAACAGCACGTTTCTTCTTACGTTTTTGAACATTTGAACCTGCAAGAGATGTCCTCTATTGTCTTACAATCTAATTTAAAGAAATATTTGTAACATATTCCAAATCGTTATTACTAAGAACAGTATTCTGCTCAATAAAAGCAGTAGTCGGAGAAGCCAAATATATAGAGTAGCTGTTTCAAACATCGAACATGTCGCATTTGAGGTATGCGCGGGTAGCGCTGGGAGAAGAGGTATTCTGATGAATAAGACCGCAGAAGTGACACAGTTTTGTGCCTACACTCGAATGTATGCAGACTCTATTATAAATTATAATGAATGGATAAAATAAAACAAAGATTTTTACTAAGAAAGGAAAGAATAAAAATATGTAATATTGTTAATGTATGTAATATTATTAATTTAATGTATATAATGTTTAATGGTATGTAGCTACCAATTCGACCTAAAAGGGAGGAAAAATATTTTTGGAACCTCACAAATACTCACAATAAATATTGACTTCAAAATCTGACATTTTGATTTTTTAATGTACCCAGAGTCAATTGCGCTGGCAAGACGATTCTAAGGATACGTTAAAATCCATCAATCAGTTTAGGCTGCAGGGCGTGCCAAACAATTATACATACATGTAAAATACATACATATTACATACATATATACATACATAACGAATACAACTATCATAAGAACTTTTATTTATTATATATTATTTTCGTCAAAAAAGGCAAAAAAAAAAAATTAAAAAAAAGAAACTAATAAGAATTAAATAATATTTATTTTTTAATAGTGCCTGTTTCAGAATTCGGTGAGGCATCAGTCTATTTCTGTACATAATCTTAATTATTTTAAAGTCGGTACCAGCTAACATGTCATGATTTGTCTATATTTAAATTTTTGACTGGTACCGACTTTGGTACCAAATCATACTTTTTGGTAACATATACCTAGGACGCTTCCATGGAATCCAAAATCACTATATGTTTCCATACAAATTTCGAGGTGTTCCCCCGATTACTCAAGGATCCCATCATCAGGTCACCACTTTTGTGATGATAATGAATATAATTTATGGCGTAACAGCATGCTTTCAGTTCTTAAACCACGCCGAAAACCCCAAAATTGTATCTTAGGAATCACGTGTTCTCTCAGTACCTTCGAAACCATGGAATACCTTGGTACTAAATCTTACATTTTGGTAACATATACAAATTTCGAGGAGTCCCCTCGATTACTCATGGTTCCCATCATCAGCCACCACCATGGTGAATATGGGACCTATTCGGAACAATACTCTTTACAACAAAGAAAACATTTTGAAAATCCGTTCATTAACTGCGGAGTTATGGTTGAACATACATAAAAAAATCCACAGCCGAACATATAACCTCCTCATTTTTGGAAGTTGGCTAAAAATAGAGGCAATGATAGCTAAAATTTTGATTTCCATTCATATAATTACAATTAAAATATCATTCGTGATCGCAAGTCACCACTCACTACATGACGTGAAAATCCACTTCAAGGACTGACGTTTCCTTTGTCACCTGTTTGTCGCTGACAAAATAGCTGATGGCAGATATTTTGAAAGACTTTTGAAACATGTTTCAAATATAATCTAAAGAAATAAATCATTTAAAAACCTAGTGCTTTAATAAATAATCTGGGCACAAAACCTATAAAATATTATATAGAAAAAATCCCGTGCTTAGGGGGACTTAACTTTTTATATCGCTGCTTCCTTTCCATCGAGGCACCCACAAGTAAGGTCTAAATACGAGAGTCTCAATTAGGGTCTAAATAATCTAAATTATGTTTATTATCCGACTACAATTAACCGACTTAAATAGAACGCGGTTATTAATTGGAGCTACGACCAGTAGGAACGTTATTAGGTAATATTACTAGAATACTAGTACTATTCATTATTCTGTCGTAATATGTAAAATTATTTCCAGATTAGTACATAATTACAGAAAGGATAGGGTATTTATCTGGCTTAGTTATGTATACATACTGTGTATGCATAATGTTCACGGGGCGTGCCGGGGCGCATCGAATTTTTTATACAAATTTTACTATCAAGTGTTCTCCGTGTATGAAAATGCGATGTGCTTCGGCACGACCCGTCAACAGTGTGCAGTCAAAGCTGTTATGTGCAATCTCGTCCTAATTCTACGCGATCTGAGACTGCAGTAGGTACCCTCTCTCATAGAACACAATTACCCCCCTCTAGGCTTTAACAGTTTTCAGGTGGAACCACACGAGCAACATTAGCCACAATTTCATTAATTTCAAAGGAACTGCAAAGGTGCTATAGATAAAACGTGCCTATTGTGAGCTGATCCACGCATCCAGTCCAAAATAAAAGGTTAAGTAAGTACAACACTGTTGAGATTTTTAGAATTTAAAATTTTTGGTTGTCTGGAAAAAACCGCTCTTAGCTGTAACACCGCCAATTACAATTCTTGTATTAGGTTTGATTTAGTAGTTAAGTTGTTCAGTTTTGTACTAATAACCAATTTTATTTATTTCTATCTACAGCATTATGTTTTTGTCACACAAAGCTATTAGTGCCACTAGCTTGCTAATCTATCTTGAAAAACTTGCGCTAGTTCTTTATAGTTATATAACTTTAATATAACTATGAATTGCCTAGCGAAAGTTCGTGGTTATATAGGTTCTAAGCTCTAAAGCGTGCTGAGGAAATAACACGCATACATACAAATTTTTACAAATGAAAAGTAAACATTTTTCTCCTTTGTGCATTGGAGTAAAACTCAGGATTTTGGGCCACAGAAAGACTTCTTTGTTATTGCGGATTCTACTATTTTATATAATAATAATATTCATTGCATAAAATGTTGTATACAAGGTCTTACAATATTATAAATAGCTCCAACATTCTGCCATACCAGTGGCGTACAATCAATTTTTAAAGTAAGGTGTAAAGTAGCTTACCTTACACCTTATAAGAATATTTTTATTTTGTTACTACACAACACGTACAAAACTAAAAAATATATAGTAGAAGTAACATTAAACTAAATAAAATGTGCGTCATAATATTGTGTGACGTTAAAATTAGCCAAAGCTGCTCTAAGCAGCAAGTTACTTTAATAAAGCCACTTTACCACAAAATAAACCGCTTCGCACCAACCGAGTCTACAATTCGGTATTGGGGTGTAATAGGAGATATATTCATTACAAGGTTAAGTTTGCCTTAAAAACCTACTCAAAAAAATTGCGACTCAGAGTTTGAGAGCTGGCACTCTAAGACTGTGAGTGACTGTTTTAATAAAATATGAAGTAAGCGGTTCGCACCACAGTCACGCAGGTGTGACCGTAAGTCCCGCGTTGCAGACGCTTCCGCACCGCGTCTGTCCTGCGTTGGAAACGCGCAGGTTTGGCCGAAGCTTAAACCTTATGGAACCTTATGGAAATACGATGTTTTCCAAGACCAAAATTACCTACGTTCACTTCATCCTTTAAACTAAGTATATGGCAAAAATAAGTCATAAACAAAGACACTTTCGCATTTATAATATAAGTTTGAATTTGATTAAAGGTTTGTTTATAAACTAGTATGACTAGGTAGGTCGTAGTAGTAGGCTAAGTCACGTTAAGTTGAAGTGTTTGGCTTTTGTCTCCAAGGTGACAAATACCTGTGAAAATCGATTCTTATCACACTTTGCGATATCGCGAATTAGTTAATAATTAACATATCAGTAAAAAACACAAAAAAGTAACACAATGCAAAAGTAAACTCTCCAAATATTATAAGTCCGGCCACCCATTATGCGAATTTCTGATCAGAAAAATTCGGAAGCCAATCCAAAAAAGTAAAATTTCATACAAAAACCTATTAGAAATTTCGGATTTCTCTGATAAGAAATTCGAATTATTTGCGGTCGGACATGAAGGATCGGACTCCGTATCGTACATAATAGGGAAGTCGACAGAGTCAAAACTTTGCTAAAATTATAATGGTAAAAAGTATCTCCGAAATTTCAGCTTAATAATTTTTATATGTTTTTTGTAATAAGCCTTCAAAGTTGGGCAGGCAAGTAATTTTTTTTAGTACTACATTTTTTAAATATTTATATACCATTCGATAAATTAGGTAATTAACAACAACTTTTATTTTAAAACCACTATCATGAAAGCAATATTTAATATAGTTATCGAACAAAGTCTTCCGACGTTGCTTACAAACTACCTAGAGGTGACTATATATAGGTAGCGTTTTTGGAAGATCAATTTTATGTAATTTTTAAATCCATATCTTCTTTAATGCCATATCTTCTACTATTTAAGCTATCAACGTCATTCTTTCACCAATATTCCTATTTTTGGACGTCTTTTATAACAAATAATAATAAAAAAATATTCGAATAGCCTATTATCCCAGTTTCGTAGCACAGTGTTTTGTTGTAGCAACGCTACGGCTTGAGCAACGCGCTACCAGACGCTACGGGCTACGGCAGTCACCCGTCAGCTTTACTAATTGCTACGCGCCCTCCATCCTTGAAAGCGCTATCCTAAATTGCGTATGCATCGTATATAAATGGAAAATTTGAAATTCTGAAGATTGAAGACTCAAAGAGTAAGCGTTATTGTGTTCTATTTAAATGATATATATGAATGTTTGTTTTCTAATAATATAAACCTGAAGTTTGTTTGTTTATTTGAAAGCGCAAATCTAAGGAACTAATGGCCGTAATTGAATTTTTTTTGTATTGGTTAGTCCATTTATCGAGGAAGGCTATATACCATCACGCTACGACCAATGTCCAGTTCCTTTGATAATATTTTGAGAAAGACATTTCATTTTTACGGTATATCATGAAATTTTCTTTCACATATACCATTAAAATAATACAATAGTATAGGTGGACATTACTCAAATTAATCAAATCAATAAAACCTTTTTTTTATTATACCTAGTAGTCTAATAAATAGCAAAAACAAATAATAGAAATCCATTAGAAATATGTTTTCTTTGTAAATTGTGTTTCCACTTCGTTACTAACATTTCCACTTAATGCATGTAGCATTTCACGAGAAAAATAACAAAACGCATTTTGATCCAATTTGCTATGTAGAAAGTTTAAGTCCGTAATTATTATAGTCAACAAAGCCCAAATAAATCCCGTAATTATTATAGTCAACAAACTATACATACATTACATACTACATAGATGAGTAATTTGAATAGCCTAGTAATTTGTTCGTTCCCTTTGTAGTAAACAGCATGATGGGAAGTGGCCAGTAGGTACAATATCGATTAGATTTAGTAGGTCAACACAACAATACACTAATTGTGTCCTAGGTAAACTATGTTCTAATTTCCTAAATGGAACTAAGTTGAACATGTAAACAAACGTTTCATTGATAACGTTTTTGTGATAGACTTATTTTCTAATGTCTCTACATATTAAGCCGTTTGTCCACCGCAACCGTCAACCGAGAACGAGACTTTTCGACCCGAAAAAATGACACTTTATGACCTATAGGCTATAGGTTTCATTTTGTACCGACTTTGGTCTAGCGGTCGATAGCGGACGGCGGCGATGAACAAACGCCCTTACAGGACCTGTCTAATGGAAGCGAAAGCTTTCTTCCTTTTCGTAACAAATTTTCTGCAGTGCGATATATCTTGTCTCGCTTTGTAAGAGTTTGACTGACCATGAGCGCAGAGAAATAAAAACCATCTAGAGGACTTTAACAATGTCAGTTTACAATAATTGCAGAGTAAGAAATGGAAGAGAGAAACGTGAAAAGAGGCGCCGCGGTGCCTTTCTACGCGCCGTCCAAACGGAAGACTTCCGCGGAAATTATAAGTGAAGCGCGCGCAGCTATTGGTGGGGGTGAGTTGTGAAAATAAAATTTAAAGTAACAAATAGATTGTCTACCCTATTGTCTGGATTACACGCATTAAGTAGAAAAGTAGTTAACTAAATTTGAACTTAATTTTAAGTCGTTTAACTTGCAACTTGCTACTAAATTTTGTGTTTACATGCAATTATAAACTTAAAATTTAGTTACCTACTTATCTACTACGTGTGAACCAGACATATTACCCAAATCTTTGTTAAAGTCCTTTGATAAATAAAAAATTACACGTTGCAAGGCAATGCTTAAAGAAATAAAGTAGCCAGGTATAATGGGGGAAATCGAAAGAGAGCCTGTTGACGGAACTACGCGACCAAGTTACTTAGATCCACGATATGTATCTGTTTCAACCTCTCTGATTGTACAATATGTAGGCAAAGTCCAAAGGTTGAAAGTCAGAACCCTGAATGATTGGTATGATATTATTCAAAATCCGAAAATAGTTTTATTAGTAACTATGTGTGATTTGGCACGATTCGGCCCGTTATATACATTCGCCGTCACGCGACCGAGTCACGGCATCCAAATCACTTTGTCGTGACAACAACCTCGGCAAGTAAACAGCTTTGTATTTTTAAGACAAGAAAATAGATTTTAAAACTACTAAATATTTACGTTTAACACATTTAAAAATCGAATCAAAATTTACCTTTTCCATGGAATTCTATAATTTTTTAACCTCTTCAGACTCCAATTTCAAGATTTAAGATATACCAATATGAGCAATAGCGAAAGGGGTAGAACATTTTAGCATACTAGATATCGCATACAACACTGTCACGCTCAAATCATTTGAAAACTACATTATGGAGGAAATGATATTACGTCGGACTTGTGCCCGCTAAAAATCTTTTAAGCAATTGGAAGGGGATGGAAAGGTAACAGACAAAAAAACAGACACACTCTCATCAAACATGTCTATGATCGACGACGTCCACAATAAGCGAATTTAGCCTAAATTCGCTTATTATGTCGTTATAAAATGAGGATACGGTTGTTGGCAACACATTCCAAGGCAATGGTTGCCATAGCTTTCAACAAGCAAGCAGCAAGCAAGGATGGACGACGGAGGTACGAAAATTTGGTAAACAGCAAAATACAGAGCTTTGTAGAGACATTTTTGAACTAGAGATTGACTCCTTGCCCGTATTAGGTGTCTTTGTGTGATGTAATCTTATCTATACCTATAAAATTATATATATTTATACCCCTCAATGATACGAAAACGTTGATCATGCTTACCTCAGTCTATGTTTTTAATACCTTCATTGCTTATCATATTTTAAAACTTTAAATGTAAGCAATCGCATTTGTTCCTAGAAATGAGCCCCGCCAGCTCCGGTATCGGCGCGATGCGGCCGACGGCGCTTCGTACCGGAAGACCGTATACGCCGCGGGAACCACAGAGAGTGTTATTCGCTGATCGCTCCAGGAAGCGAGATGGACGACCACCGAGCTCCTTCGAGTAAGTATTGTATATTTACCGAAATGACAAATAAGTACATAGACCACCGGTCATAAGATTGTAGACAGGCTGTATTTTATTCTGTCTGATAATATTAGATATAGAGGCAAAACAGACATGCTGGCTCGCCATGACCACAGAAGGAATCTAAAAGGATTGCCCGTAACACTAACAGATTTTTAAAATAAAGAACTTCTTTAGTCATATAAGTCACTTTGTCACTATTCCTATCGTGACCGTGTCGTCACCATAGAAGGTTCCTTACCTTCTATGGTGATCTTGGTATTTACCTTGCTATTGTATAATAAACCCCATTCTCATATTATATTTTACACTTGCAGTTTTAAATACCTAAGTCTCTCCGAAGATAACGAAGACGTTCAGTATGGGAGTGATAAAACCTTCGGAGCGGCGCTCGCAAGTGATCTGGACGATATCTTTGGGGACACCAATAGAAGTCGACCGAAACAAAAAGTTGGTTTGGAAAATTCTTGAACTTTTTTTCTTGTGCAACCTACTCTTTGCTTGCTGTCTGCTTTTTGACGCGTGAAAACTATCTACCTCTAGAAGCAAGATAATCATTGGATGCTGATACTAAATTATGTGACACAGAAATCATAATAATTATGAAAATATATGTAATAATTTAAAATGCTATAAAAAAATTGAAATCGTTTGACAATTTCGTGTCGCTTCTATGTATCAAGTCGTCGCGACTCCCTTTATTTAATTAACTGGCCCACAAGACCTTCTCTAAGCTGGTCTAATTTTATCATTTATTTATAGAGTCTGTCTCGTTCTGTATCTGAGCAAGTGAGCGAGTGGGGTGGTGCGATGAAGCTTCCCCACCTGAGCGGCCGCAGCAAGCCGCTACACCGCCGCGGCGCCGGCGGCAGCGGTGATGGAGGTAAAGGCGTATTTATTAATACTAGAGGCCGCTTGTGGTCGAAATTCGACCATAAATATTTAAATCGTGCTATAAAAAATATATAATCTATTGTGAACTCAATTACAGACTTTAATTTGGCATAAAGGTCTTATTACCAGGCCATTAAATTCTATTAAAAAAATCACAAACTTCAACCATAAACAAATGATATTTCGTGCATGATTATCGTAGCATGTCAAAATGTAGTGTACGTAGCGTTTTCTTTGTGAAAAATATACAAAATTATACCATATTTTAATATAATATTGTTATTCCTCGCTCCTCCTCCATATCAACTATAAATAGGAGAAAGTTCATGCTTTTATATTTACACGACTTCCGTAAAAAGAGGCACAAAGTTTTCCGCTCGCGTATTAATATATAGATTTCAACCGTGGAGGAACCATGCTTCAGCACGAATAGCTCAACCAAAGAAATTACGCATGGCAGCGGTTTTTAAGACTCCGCACCCAAAGTCTAAAAACCCGTTATACGGTAGTCGGAAAATATATACTGATTCCATAGAATTTATGATTGGTCTAAGTATGCTAATAAAATGATTTCAAAATAAAAATAATAACCTGTATTTTTAGGCGCCACTGGCCTTAATGAAGCAATACTTGTGACGCGACCTCTAGACACCTCCACCACATCAACCACCAACGCACACTATGAGAAATACATTAAATGTAAGATATATAAAATACCAAAGCTGGGAATTAAACTTAGTTAAAAATTATCTCTTTGTAGAAAAAGCTAAAACAAGTAAAACGCTGAAATGTTTGTTAATAGTTTTTCGGGAGCTTAAGTGTTTTACGCAATTCGAAATTTTTGGCTAAAATATTTATCAGATCAAACCTACCTTTCTGAGCCGAAGATGTTTCTTCCTTCAAAATTATTCTTGTATTGTTGTATTTTAGCTCTCAGTCCTAAAGACGACAGCAAGAGAAAACTTTTCATAAGCACTAAGTCCGTGCCTAACGAAGGCGGCGTTTCTTTCGGACATGTTGCGGTCAAAAGCCTCGATATACAACTTCCTAGCGCAAAGAATGAGAGCTACGAAAAGTAAGTAAAAATTATTTAAGGGACGTCCACGTTTTTGAGGGACTTATTAGTAGGGGTGCCCAAGAGGGGAATTTTGGATTTACTCCAGCGCGTTAGGTTAAGTAAGTGTAAGCTCTACGTGTCTCTGATTATCATGGTATAAAAATTAAAAATTAAATTTCTTAGATATTTAGGTTCCTAAAAAGTTATTTTAAGTTATTTTAAAGACTACAGTACGCCTAAGATACGCCTTGCGAGATATCTCTTTCTCTCTCTCGAGCGTTGTCAAATTGTTGATATTTATTATGAGTATGTCATGTTAGGGCTAATAGAGATCATGAGATAAACCGGTTAATATTGAGAAAACGTGTATATGTAACGTTATATTTTGCAAAGCGCGACGCCATGTAAAACAGAAAATTAGGCGACTTAAAAGCATTTAAAACCTTTTAGTATTGTTAAATTAAAAGCAGTAATATGCCAATTTATTCGTATTTTCCTTTTTTTCCTAGCATGAGCATCCTCGAAATAACAGAAGAGTTGAGTAGGAAGAGCCGTGATTTGGACCTCATACTGC
>JAOTAV010055006.1:0-15609 GCA_026546445.1 Cyclargus thomasi
GGATAATTGGTATGATATTATATTTAGGCAGATTTTTTTTGTTTGTTAATAAGGTGATTTTTTAATTTTCGTTTAAATATACAACAAAAATGACACAAGGAGGACATAAAAGAACAATTTCTGGCGAACTCTCTGCACTATTAACTTCTAATTTACAAAAGCTGGCTTCGAATTAAAAGGATTCTTATATTTCAACTATAGAGGACGGAAACATAATCACATACAATATAACAATTCCACTTTGAACAATGCAGCAGGCGTGTTAAAATACGAGATTTCGGGAGAAACCATTTCGGATGAATCATATTAAATTCTATATTAATAATCGCGAGATTAAGGAATGCGCAAATTCTGGCAAACCGCCACATCCGTGGAACGGAAAGGCGCACTTTTGTACTTTGTCAAACCCTAAGTAAACGGGTGGGTTCACACGCATTCCTGTTTGCTAATTTTGTACCGCAGGGTTCGTGGTTCGCTCCACGTTTGTACTGAAGCTTTTGGAGCCAAAATACGTGGAAATGTACTGGCGTTGTGACGCATTTGTTGATTTTTGTTTGGAATTCCACATTTGCTAAATGTTGCACTACATGCGTTAGGCTATTGCAATTTTCTCTAGGTTTTGTTCCTATTTGGTTACGACATATATTGAAACTTTATGAATTATCCCGTTCTTACAAAATTTTTTATTACTACTCTGCCCCTACGAGTCGTAGTAGTAATGGGAATTAATGCTAGTTTATATTAATTTCATTAGCATGCTAATTTTTAACTGACTTCCAAAAACGAGGAGGTTATATGTTCGGGTGTGGATATTTTTTTTGTATGTTCAAGTATTACTCCGCCGCTAGTAAACGGATTTTCAAAATTTTTTCGTTGTTATATAGATTATTACTCCGATTTGGTCCCATTTTTTCAAAAGTGGTGACCTGATGATGGGATCCCTGAGTAATCGAGGGAACTCCTCTAAATTTATATAGAAACATATATTGATTTAGTTTCCATAGAAGCGTCCCAGGTATATTTAAGATTTGGTATCAAGGTTTTGAAGGTTCTGACAACATTTTGTCGGTGAGCTAGGTTGTTAGCTTCACTTACAAGACACGTGTCGGCGGCACAATCCTGCAGTCGCCTAAGGTGTGCAGTAGAGCGCTTTACAAATAACATAATACATAAAGCTAACAAAATAATAAAGTAATAACTGATTTATATTCAAAACAAGTTATTCCCTGCGGCGCTACCCGTGGCTTGATAAAGATTAAAAAGTACCCTATGTGGTAATTTAATATACTTCATGCCAAATTTTATCGAATTTGGTTAATCGTTTAAGCGTGAAGAAGAAACAAATGATTGGGCGGAAAGAGAAAGAAAGTAATGAAGATCTTCAGACCGAGGGTACTTTACATAGTGCAACAAAATTGATAAATCTTTAAGGACCGTATGTGTGCCCCTGATATAGAGTTCACTGTGAAAGTAGCAGCGCTTAAAGCGAAAAAAAAAAATTCGTGTTTTGTATGGGCAAGCTCCCGAGCGACGTAAGTTTGCCCATACAAATCACAAAAGAAATTTTGTTACATTTTTTTTCTTTTGTTACACCCTGTTTATCTCGCTAGTTTTAGAATCTTCGATAGCACGATGCAGGATACTGGTCACTCGCCAGCACTGGGGACCAATGAGCATCGGATTCTAGCTTAAATTAGTTCGATACTGAATGGTGTGCCGTTGTACCAACAAGTAACAACCAATTTATAACGTACTACGTTTGATGTTTGACGCAGGAAGAGCCGGGAATCACGTGAAAAGTGTAGAATCAATATTCAATAACTGCCACGACAAGTGTAGTAATAAATTATAAGTAAACATGTCAGTAATGACGCGTATTCTTATATTAGTGCGACTCTTACGGCATTAGCGATCTCTTTTGGAGTATATTTGGTAAAAATACTGAGCATCTAAGTAGACACCCCACAGGAATAAATCTAAATCAAAGCAGATTCACGTAGTTTAAGATAAGAAAACATTAGCAAAGAAGAGATTCCCCTTTACAAATTTACTGTTACCTCGACCAGATGAACTCTATGCCTCAGTTGGTAAGCCCGTAAGTAGCTTAAGCCGGGGGTCGCGGGTTAGATTCCTATCGACGGAGCAAAAAGTTTTTGAATTTTCCTGGGTCTTGGATGTGTATCATATAATAAAAATCTTAAATATGTGAATAGTATTAAATATTTTTCCGTTGTCTGGTAAATGTAATAATAAGTACCCGAGGGACTTGTAACACAAGTCCCTCATGTACGGGGCCAGACTGACATGGTGTAAAACATCCATAGATATTATTATTACTGTCATAACATAATCATCACCACTAACCTAAAATTATTTTTATGACCTACCTAAAGATATTTATATATAAAATTAGAAGCTAGTCTAATTTTTTAAAATAAACTGCAAGTGCTGCTACAGGAAAAAAATTCAAAAACTTGATGATAAAGGTTGTAAGCACAACATTGATAACCTGAACCTAACCCTTGAACCGGTTTAAAAGCCCCACACTAGTGTAAACCAGATTCTTTGACAGCTTATGTCGCTTCCAATTAGCTTCTAATCACTACTGTGATTATAGTAAAGGTGTTGTAATAGTAATCTCATACAACTGTGTAATGTGTATCATGATTCACACCACCATATTGTGTGGTGTATGTTGACTGTTCTATATTTATAATGGAAAATGTGTTTACTTGTTTGTTTGTCCTACCTTTGATACAGTAACAAAGCAACCAACTCAATCTTTGGCGTAGACTTAGTTAAGAGTAGTTACAAGGGCTTGGAAAAGCATCATGTTTCATCATAAATTATATCTTTTTTATGAGCAGTCTAATTTTGAATGCTGCAAAATATTTTCTTGAACATCCTATAAAAAAGATATAATGAATTATTCATAGTTTTTATCAATATACAATTTGCATAGTGTTTTTCCCAAACATTGTGACACTATAGTCATTTGTCAAAAAAAATATTATATGATAAAGTCAATCAGTCATCTTCTGGCTTAACTATGGGATAGCTTTCATCATTCCAAGAAATTATTATTGTTACACCCTGTATAAGTGGAGCCTCAAGTGTTCTTTTTTTAGTTGCTTGAGAGTCAAAGAAATCTTGTATGTTTTGTAGATTAGAGTTTTTTATCCTACTTGTACTGAAAAAACTGTTTACATAGAACATTTATTGCAAGATTTTAGGCAGCAAGGAAATAGAATTTTCACACTTTTTATCTTAACCTTAAAGGTCCTGAATGATAGTTCAATACTTAAAAATAACTTTTTTCTGACCAGATACATGTAAAAAGCCTACACAAGCTTGATGACAAGACACAAGCATCTGACTTGCTCAGGCGTGTAGCCCAATCCCCTCCTGGGCTCCCCTACTAATAGATTGTACTTTCTGCAGGTGGAAATTTTTGTTCATCTTAACAACATAATCATAATAAAAGACAGATATACAGCTTATAACATTAGCATTCATACTGACAACTGTTTAAATAATGAGTAGGTAGATGAAAGACTATAAGTCATAACTGTCTTGTTTGGTGTCTTTGGTGATAAACAGAAATAATTAACCCTAGAGTATAATCTATGTGCTACATCAGAATTACTGACTTATGTGAAACCTTATAAGTGTCTTACTCGCTTCTGAATAAAAATTTAATCTTATTAAATGATTAAAGCTTAAGTATGACGGAAGTAAGCAGTTACCGGATTAATGCGAATGTATTCTGTTTATGCCAGCTACCATAAATACCATCTTAGTGGCCATTTTATTTTTCTAATACAATAATCAAAATCCAGTGCTGGTTTGCTGGAATTAGGGTAGCCAGATGGAGACTCTTTATTATCAGGAGCAATTACCAAGTTCACAGGATTTTTGAGCTTTGGTTGGGAGAAAAGAAAAATGAATCATAACTATCAAACATAATATTATGTGAACATATTATATCCCTCATCTGTCACCTCACTTGACTCAGTGTGACTGCAAGTTTCAATTTATATAAATAGCAAATGGTTTTTCTGGAGATTATTTGCTTTGTTGGGAAGACATACAAAAACTCGAGAGATGCCACCTGCGAACCTGGTTGAATTGGACTGACTTACATTCCCGAGTCCTTTTTTATAACATATCAGTAATAATTTAAGTTTGGAATAATGTAAATCCCCATGAATCAAAGTTTGATTTATGATATCGTATATAAAATTTAAATAAATTGTAACAAGTAGAAAAAAAAAATATAAAGGAACTTACCAGTTTCACTGTTCCGGTGCTTGCTTTTTCGAGTATTTTGTAAAATAATTAAAGTGGATGGATTGTTATTCGTAATTTCACTATTGGATTTAATATTATAGCAGAACGTTTTTAAACATTACTTTTACACTGTGACAAGTTACAACCCCTAGCCTTCCTCTAGTGAAGTTTTACATTAAAATACTTTGTCGTAGTAATTAATATAAAATACAGCTTCGGTATATTGCAATAATTAGTTTTTATTTCAGCAATAAAGCAATCAATAAATACAGCTATTTTTTTGTAAAAAAAGGAAAAATCTGGAACACACCCCCAAAAGATTTTTATTAACTGACAACTGACAATTGACAGCCGTCCGCCGTCAGTCAACCGCAGGTGTCTACAGCGATTTGACATTAGTATTTTTTATTTATTGCTTTAAGATCCAGCCCAGGCAACAAGTTAACATTCGACAAGTTTACTAATGTATATGTACCTGGCCCGTGCGAGAATAATGATATTTGAAAGTTAACCACAGAATAAAGTATATAATATGTCACCGGAAAATAATAAGATCGGTAAGTTAATCAATTTACTAGGAACTTTATAAACTATCGTCGGATTCTAAACGGAAGTTAAATTGTATTATTTTACACCTACATTTTCGTAAATTGATAAACTTGCTAAACTCACTCGTAAAATAATAAATATACAGTAAACAAAGGCCACACGCGATCTGATTAGTGTCACTTCTCTTTCCTCGCGGCCGCCACTGTTCGCGAAATAAAATAATATAAACTGATATAATTATAAAATAAACTGATTATAATAAACCCAACTCACTACATCCGTGCCAGAGAAGAACCAAACATTCGCTACAAATGTATAGTTTGTCAAGTCTGATTGTTCTAAAGTGGACACAACAATTGCCACTATGAACATTGACCAACCAGAAAGCAGTGTATTATTTCAAGTTTTTCAAAAATACTTTAAATTTGAAAGATCTTTTGTCATTAGTCGAATCATGTTGTACCTTACGAATAAATATCCGTTAGTTTATAAATTTACCGTGTGACGTCGGAAAATGATAAATTTACGAAAATGAGGACGTTAAGTAAAAACAATACCAGTTTAAAATCCTTCGAAAATCATCATTTATAAACTTCCTAGTAAAATGATAAACTTACGGATCTTGTTATTTTCCGGTTACATACTTGATTCTGTGGTCTACTTTCAAATATCATTATTCACGCACGGGCCACGTCTCTAATTTAGTTAATTTATCTTAATAAGTCTTTAACTCTTGCTACAATCAGATTTAAGTTAACCCCGTGTTAAAATATCGCGCTTTTTCATTTGAGGCTTTAGACCACAAATAAAAGGTATATTTGATCAAAGGTGTATAGCTTAAGACTTAAGAGGTACGAACAGGTACGAAGCACTAGACAAAGCATGACTTTACCATTACTACTTTTAACCAACTTGTGTGACTACTTGCATATTCTCTTTAGTTTTATTTAAGAGCATGATTGAATGATTTAGTCAACTATCCCATATTAGGTATTTCAGGCTCTAAATATACATTAATAACACAATCACAAATTATTTTATTACTTTACATCTAAAATTAAAACATAAACAAATTGATTTGAAACAATAAGTTTATTTCCTCTATCAGGTTAATAACAAAACAATATCTACATTTAAAAATCATATGTATAATCATTCATGTGCCTCTGAAATAATCATGGCCTGAAATGTGTACACGAAAAAACAAAATGCAATAGGTTCCATTTCACCCACACAACAAGACAAGCTAAACATTTATACCACCACAGACAGGCCTAAGTGCATTGAAATGCTGAATACCTTCAGATTTTTACAAACTATCATATTTTTAAAGCATTCAGGATGACATTATATTAACATTATTTATTTATGATGTGAATATGTTGTATATTACATTATTTTTGGTAAGTTATCGTGGCATTGAAGGCATGGGGGGCATCTGACCAGTCATGGCAGTGTTAGTTCCAAGAAGCACCTGAAACAAAACACCATAATAAAAGAAAATGCTTGAACATAAACATTTAAAACAATTGTGATATTGTCTGTCTTTTGCTGAGTTCTCACTGCTATGCAAAAAGACAAAGTGCTGCATAGGCGATTCACAACTTATTTGACGGATAAAGTATAAAGAATGTGTCTTATAAGTTATAATTGTATAGAGGGTCTTAATATAAAAATAAATTAACTGACTGTTATGTAATCAGATGTATGAATATTTAATCATGCTACCAGAAAAATATTCACAAATGAAAAACAAACAACAATGAAATTATACTTACTTGTTTCTGTTGTGATTTTTGCATTTCTTCAACTTGAGCCCTCTCCACTTCAAAGATGACTGGAGCAAACAGTATAACCGAGGAACTTGCCACAATCCACATCACAGTGCGGGATAGCTGATATAAATTCTTTACACCAGATCTGAAAACATTTGTTTTTTTTCAAAGACAAGCTGTTTTCATTCATAAAGAGTCCATTATGAATGAAACAGCATCTCAACATTTTTTGATCATGCTCTTAGTATTAAGTGTTGATTATTAATACAGGCCTAAGAGTATGATAAACAAAATTTTGCAATGCTGTTTTCATGAATAAAGAGACTTTTATTAATGAAAAAAGCATTTCAAAATTTTTTAGTTCATGCTTGTAAGTATTAAGCGTTGACTATAAATATCTAAGATTAGTAAGGTCTAAGATTAGTAAACTTATAAATGGTTAAAACTTTGTAGCAAATAATTGAGATAAATCTTTGAGATAAGATTAATCTCCAGTTTGGTAACAACAGAAGTGGGCCAAATATACATAATACTTAGAAAAGCAATTAGTTGATAAGAAAATAGTGCAATTGTTTGCTTAATTGCTCACACTGCATAATTATAAAGTTCAACAACAGCAATACATACTAATTGTTTAGAAATTTGTTCAGTTTATGTAACTAGTACTTGTTTACTTACACTGTCTTTGTTGTGAGTGTGTATGTGCCATTGCGAACGGATTCTGGGAACATCTCTGTTAAGCCCCACAATCTCTCCGAGAGTGTTTCATCAGGCTCCTAAAATGATTACACAATAATTAGGTTATAAAAACACACTGAAATAGAAAGACTTTGAATCAGAGATGAGTTTTATACGTACATCGTCATATTCCTTAATCGCTACGATTGGTGGTGGGACTGATGCGGTAGGGGACGATCCAAGCTGGAAATTTAACAAAAATGTTAATAACGACCCTACGATTTTTTTAGGATACAATAATTTTTATGATGCGCACATACCACGGGTGTGTTGAAGGTGTCTTCGGGTCTGCGTTCTGGTGTATCATCCTTGCTCGTGGTTAAAGATTCCATACCGCTGTCACTTTGTTCGTTATCATCGGTCACTAGATCCATGTGCATGATAGACATAACAAGCTACTTAATTTATTTTAATCACAAGTACCTCGTGTACTTTTTCACAAAGTATACAACGATTCAAGTTTTAACAAATCTTCACCAAAAAATTTCCACATTTAGAAAATGAACCTCGATTCCCGATTTCTGTCAAAATGTCAAATTGGAATGGTTTTTTTTTATTTACAAAAATTTTACAGGTAAAAAATAACAAGAAATTGTAATATAAAAATTAAGAATCGTAAAGAGGATTCGCCCTATGAGGCTTTGAGGTTTTACCCTTTTTGTTTCAACAACAAAAATATTTCTTAACCAACCACCGGTCCACCGCAGGCATCTTAGTTCTTATTCTTATGGAGACTGTACACTCTCGTCGAAAGACTACACTCTCGTAACTTCGTAAGCGACTACCAAGAGTACCAAGCGAGACGAGGCGAGTGCAACCATTTACACTCACATACTCGGCTGTGTGTCGAGAGTATACAGCCTTCATTTCATCTAATGCCTCTAGACTCTAATACACCGACGCTGCGGCCTGCAAATCTCGAACCATCGACGGACATTTTCACTATCTCAGAAAACACTTGACGATTTATTTTGCTGTGTCTCATTCCTTTTTTTGCAGATTTTTCGCGGTTCGCATCGTCGTCGGTGTACTAAAGGCGTAAAATTATTTTTTTCAAGCTGACTTCTAACATATAACATTTGAGCACCAAGTACAATGCAAATAAAAAAATAAAGTGTCAATTTGATATGCAAATTGTCAGAAGTCAAATCCAAGTCAAATCCCGTCAAATCTCAAAATATGACTAAACGTTCGTGAAGGAAAAGTCGCTTTTTCAGTTTATTGTTGTTTTAGGTTTAGTGAGCGATTAGTTTAAAAAAATGGCAAACACTGGGCTGTTGCCTTTTGTACGTGGTGTTGATTTCACCTGTAACGACTTCGGCGTAAGTTTACTCTTACAAATAGTAGAACACAGTATGATATCATAATTAACCTCCGCTTTATGTGGCCTAAATACTACATTTTAATTTTAGGGTGACAAATTTCCTGATGCTATTGCGCACATGACTGGTCTCCAATGGCTTAGACTAGACAAAACTAATTTAGACTGCATACCCGAGGAGCTAGGAAAACTTATGAAGCTGGTCAGTATTAATGTCACAAAACATTATTTACATCTTAGAAACTATTTGCTAACATGCTCTATCATTACAGGAGAACCTGTCGTTAAAAAAGAACAACCTAGAGAAATTATTTGGGGAATTAACAGAACTGAAATGCTTACGGTCTTTAAATGTAAGGCATAACAAAGTTAAGAGTTCTGGTATTCCTGCTGAGTTATTCAAGCTGGAAGAGCTGACAACACTGGATCTATCCCACAATAAATTGAAAGAAGTACCTGAAGGGTTAGAGAAGGCAAAATCCTTGCTTGTACTGAACCTCAGTCACAACAAGTATGTATTTCTAACATTACATTTGTTAAAATAAAACCCATTATTTTAAATAAATAAGAATATTAAACTATTATTTTTTGTTAACATAATTTTTTAAAATTAAAAATGTTATGTGATTATGGTTTTGTTGTATTATATTTAGTTGTATTATTTGTTTTTTTTTTAAATCTATAAACAAGGAGTGTTTATAATTGCTGCTGGTATGTTATACAAATATCAATAGTTTAAGGCCTAATATTAACTAATACAACACAAACTTTTTTTCAGAATTGAGAGTATACCACCAACACTATTTGTACAATTGACAGACTTGTTGTTTTTGGATTTGTCCAACAATCTATTGGAGACTCTGCCCCCTCAAACTAGAAGACTTGCAAACCTACAGACTCTGATCTTGAATGACAACCCGCTGGGATTGTTTCAACTCAGGTATGCCTACTATATTTGCTTAAGGTATCATATCTTTTGGACATTGTAAGTGCAAGCAGATGATTTTTTCATATAATTCTTTGCAATTTTTTTTCCCCCAGGCCACTCATGTTATTCAATGTGCTACAGTACTAGCAGAAAAAAATCTGCACAAATAAAGTTTGCAGTATAGACACTCGTAGGGAGTGTCCACACTGCTTTATTGTCTACTACTCTAATCTTCAACTTGCAACTTTATTTCTGCAACAATGCAACTTTATTTCTTCTTTCCCCTTATCTTGTCCATCAAATTCACAAAAAATTGCATTTTGTGCACCCCACTATTACAGTGAAATAACTTATATGTTGTATTAGAAGGTTTAAATTTTTTTAGGTTTAAATTTCTATTTTATTTTCATTTCAACAGGACTAGATACAGACTATAATATTATTGATTTCAAAGCCCTTATTCAGAGAAATAACACAATGAATCCATAAATGATCTAAATGCAATAAAACTGTCCTACTGATATTAGTGTAATAAGAAAATACAAGTAAAAATTTTTTTTTTTTAACATAAAGGACTTTTTTTATTTGTTTTAATGTGTCACTTTTATACATTGAAAATATTTTATTTAGGTTTATGTCCTTAAATTTAGAAAAATGCAATACAATACACAGAAGTTTATTGATGTAAACAAAGTCTTGTAACCTCAGAAAGTAACAAAATATTTGTTTACTTCATTCTTGGAAGAAAATTTATCTTTTTTGTAACTAGCCTTTGCCCGCGGCTTCGCTCGCGTTGATTAGAAAATAGTGTCCGACCGAAACAGGTTTTTTTTATTGCGGCCGAAACAAGAACCGAATCTTTGGCTCCGACCACAGTTTCGGCCAAAACCGAAACCGAAACTCATTTGCAGCTTGAAAAACCTTTATTGTAGGTTATTGAAAGCGTATAATGTGTATTTTATACTGTAATACTAATAATAACTACTATTAAAAGGAACTTTTGGAATTGAAAAATATATTTAAGTTGGTAGAAGAAGTATTTTATAACTATCTAGTTTTTGCCGAATACGAATATTCTTGTAAGCTTGTCCAGAAATGATGTTTTTCTTAGACCAAAAGTAACCTATGTTACTCTTCATCTTTTCAACCAAGTCTATGCCAAAAGTTACTAGTTAGGTTGATTGGTTTCTTCATTAGGATGTGAAGGAAGGACAAACCTACAAATATAAAACATATAAACATACTCGCCCATTTATAATATACTAGCTTTTGCCCGTGACATTGCTCGCGTAGAATTCGAAAATTGGCAATAAGTAGCCTATGTTATTCTCCATCCTTTCGACTAATTCTATGCCAAAAAACAAGTCAATTGGTTGCTTTGTTAGGGCGTGAAGGAAGGGCAAAAAAAACGAACAAATAATTAACACGCATACCCATTTATAATATTAATTAGTAAAGGAAGTATGGATTTTGAGATCTTCATATTATGAGTGTAATCAGAGAATTAATTTTTCTATTTCAAATTAAGACTTATCCATATTTCCATACCATCTACACTACTATCGACACATCCACAATATAAAAGTGTGTTAGTTTGTTTGCTTTTCTTCTTTCGTGTCCTGATAAAGCAACCGTCTTCATTTTTGGGCAGCTATTCTTCAGCAGTTGACTCAATTTTTGCCATAGAAAATAGTGGAATGGATGATGATTTGTCGAAACCGGCGGAACTGAAACCGAAACCGAATCTTCGGTCGGAGACCATTAGAAAATTGCGTAATAATAATACGAACATTTCTGTAATTGTTTTAAGAAACATGATGTTTCTCCAAGACAAAAAGTAGCCTAAAAATGTTACTCTTTCAAGTCGATTTGCCAATGGACTTTTCCCTCACGTCCTAACAAAATAACAAAAACCGGCCAAGCAACAGTAAGCCTCCCTCCCACGAACGTTTCCGTACCATATTAGAGCAAAATGTTTAAAAATGTATTTTTTGTATGAAAGCCTACCATAATTATTAATTTTGTTTAAAGTTCATTTCTGATTAGTAAAGTACAAATACCACTAAGCATTTTATGAAGATTTCAAGCGCCTGTCTGTTTCCATTATTGATATTGTGTAGTGTATCTAGTATCTACAGTCACACAGAGAAGGAGGCATGTTAAAACCAAACCCAACAAGTGCTGTCTGTACGCTGCTTTATTAGTAATGAAATTTTTTTTATGTATAATATAAAATGCTGACACAAAATATTGCGTTCAGCACGTTTAACTTAATTGTTATTATTGTACTTTGTACAGCTATAAGCAAAAAATAGCAAAAAAATCATGTTTATTGTGTAGGAGCCCTTCTTATTTATTATATTTATTATGGTTTTTGTACTTTGTTATTTATTATAGCAGCGACACAAATATATAATCTGTGAAAATTTTAACTCTAGCTACTATTCTTGAGGTACAGCCTGGAGACAGACAGACAGACAACAAAGTCTTAGTAATAGGGTCCAGTTTTTATCCTTGGGTACGGAACCCTAAAAAACACTCTCCTACTTATAATACTTCTTTTTGTATATGGCTCCTTTGTAAGTTGTCAGTGACTACTTATGATATTAGTATGGAAGTATGAATTTAAATGTCAGTGTATTTTGTTTTGTTACAGACAGCTGCCGTCTTTACAAAGTCTGGAAACTCTGCATATGCGTAACACACAACGGACGTTAGCCAACTTGCCCACTTCCCTGGATACTCTGTGTTGTCTGTCCGACGTAGATCTGTCTAAGAATGCCCTAACCAAAGTACCAGATGCGCTATACTCGCTACAGAACTTGAAGAGGCTTAATCTGAGTGATAATGAAATAACAGAGATTTCTTCAGGTAATTTTTGAAACATAGTCGTGTTAAGGACTGGAAAGCCTTTTTAATAATAATATCTATGGACGCTTCACACTACGTCAGTCTGGCCCCATGCTAAGTACCCGAGGGACTTGTGTTACAGGTACCAGACAACGGAAGTACATATTTAATACTTCTATACTAGACACATATTTAAGATTTCTATTATATGATATACATATTTAATACACATCCACTTTCGTTCCGTCGGCGGGATTCGAACCTGCGACCCCCGGCGTGAGCTATGAAGGTGCTCAATCACTGCGCCACAGATGTCGTCAGTTTTTGTCGTTATAAACCATTTTGTTGCAATGCAAAAAGGAAGTTATAGGAGCTTGTTCATTTAGTATCGTCGTTCGTTGTCCGATTGATTTGCCTCATGTTAGAATTCTTAAGTAAATTTTTGTGAAATTCTTAACAACACATTAATATTCTTTTTTTTTTAATTTTTAATATTTTTTGCATAAAGTGTCAGACATAATAAACATATGATAAATTTTCAAGCTTAGACATTTAATTTTTTTTCGGTATGGCCTATCAGTAAGTAGTCAGTCAGTCATGCCTTTTTAAATTTAGAATTTCGATACAAGACGCACTAAATATCTATTTAGCAAGTTCATCATCCCAATGGGTGTCCATTATTTATTATAATGATGGCAATTATAGGAAAAAAGTCCACGCAATTTCGTTACGCATGTTGCACTTACATACCTTACAAGTGCGTAATTACTCTAACGCAACGAAGATTTATCTAACAGAAAAATCTTAGTTTTTGTCACACAATACGATCCGTCAGTTCTGATTTAAGGTGGGAATTTTCAAAGTCGCTAGTGAAGTCGTTTTTCGCGGTTCGTTGTTCACGGACCACTATTGGTCCCTGGTACCATTTGTGTCCGCGAGTGGTCAGTGGTCCACGAGCCGATATTGTGTTTGAAGTACCTGATGAACATGAAGAAGAAGGTATTGAAATGCAAGACGATAGTAACTTGAAACGAAAACAAAGATAAAAATATTATTTTTGCCTAAATGAGAACTAGGACCGGGAAAATAAGTTGTTTAGTATTTTTTACGCAAGTGACGAAGTGTATGTAGTGTGTGTATTATATAAGCATACATAAAATTGTAAGCTGGAATAATAAATATATAAATATATTAGTATTCTAGCTTAGAATTTTATGTATGCTTAGTCTTTAGTGTTAGGCGGTTATCATAAGCGGGAAGGAAGTAGCTTCAGGCCGAGAGTATTGTATGAATTGAAGATGCGGGGCATCGGGGGGATCTCGCCCAGGGCGCTAAAACGTCTGACGCCGGCCCTGTACGTAGCAGATACGCAACGTTTTCATCGTGTGGGCGCAGATAAAAAATCGCACAATCAAACGTTGCACGTTCGATCCATACTTTTTGACAATAACGCCGTTTGTCCACAAAAACCATCAACCGAGAACGAGATTATTTCGGCCCTATAAAATGCATTTTTATGATCTAGGCAATAAGTTTCATTTTTAGCGACATTGCTCTGTCGTCAATGTCGTTGCCGTACGCCTTTAAGGCGTAGAGAAAAATGAAACCAGTAGTCTATGTCATAAAGTTGCATTTTATTCAGCCGCAATATTCTCGTTACCGGTTGACGGTGTTGGTGGACAACCGGCCTGTTTCATCGCTTACAGATAGTCTATCCACAACTTCATTCACATATTTACAACCCGTTTGCTCGTTTGCCCCTTTATCTCATATAAAATACGTTACCTTTTTGCTGCTACGGAACTCTTGATGTGCGAATTCAATTCGCACTTAGCCACGTTCTTACGTTTAATTTCAATAAGAATAATTCTTTGCTTTTTTACAAAAACTTATACTGCTTGCCCGCCAGGCTATTAACTGCTATCGTACACAATTACCCCGTCGACACAATAATGGCCCATCGTGGTCCAACAATAATGACTTGTAGTGGCCCATCGTGGTCCAATATGAAAAGACACCTTATAGAGTGAAGCAACTTTACCCAATCAAGCGTAAAGTAACAAGCTATTTGATTAATAGTTACGCAAATACCGCTAACGAACGCACTGCGCTCACGCAACGTCAGAACACATTCATCAATCTAGACTTCTCTCGCCATGTTTTCAGTTTTCACTTATGTTAAACAGTGATTGCTGCACAAAAAGTACTTAAGAGCTCATAAGATTTATGATCTTGTCTAGTAATGTTGAGCGCTTTATAATAATATATGCTGTATATATTAATGAGACAGTGAAAATACTGTGTTGTTCATTATTCCTTAACAATTTTATTAGCAGTATACAATCTAAATTAAAATATTCTATCTTATTAATTAGGCACAGTTTTATGATAACATCTATAGATTTGTCCATTATTAAATTTTGCACAATACTTTTTTAATGGACAGGGGCGGCTCTATCTCGTGTAGCGCCCGTATGCAATGGCGCCCCTAATGCACGACCCCCAGATGCTCTAAGCCGTCTCAGAGAGCGTCTCCTGAGACCGCAAAGTGCGCATTGCACACCCTGCCTTATAAGTTAAGCCCAAAACAGCCAAGTGCGAGTTGGACTTGTGCACGAAGGGCCCGTATCAATAGAGAGCACAAAATATTTGAGAATACTTTTTTTTAATATTTGAACAGTTATAACAGTCTAATATGTATGCAAGCGATAGGGCTATGTAGCCTGCTGAAAGCGAAAGATAAGCAACTGCCAAAAATCACGTTTATTATATGAGAGCCAGCCACCTTTAAATATTATTTTTTTAATACAATATAATCTATCAAAATTTCAATTCTCTAGCTATTACTGTCCCTGAGATACAGCCTGGAGACGGAACGACATCGTAGTCTTAGTAAAAAAGTTCCGTTTTTACACTTTAGGTACGGAACCCTAAATGATCTTATCGTACATCACAGCGAGGAAATGACATTAAAGTGGATTAATTTCAGCTATGGACATCTGGCAGAAGCTAGAGAGTCTAAACCTCTCCCGGAATAATCTCACTTCTCTCCCCGCAAGCCTATGCAAGCTGCAGCACTTAAGGAGACTACACGTGGACGATAACAAGCTGGACTTCGAGGGTATACCCTCGGGGGTGGGGAAACTGGGCAACTTGGA
>JAOTAV010055017.1:0-15609 GCA_026546445.1 Cyclargus thomasi
ACAAGTCCCTCTGGTACTTACCATGGGGCCAGACTGACGTGGTGTGAAGCGTCCATAGATATTATTATTATTATATTATTAGGGGGCAAGCGAGCAGACGAGTTAAAGTAAGACTAGTGTCGCTGGACGCCTGCTAATACAAATCAGGTTTTTTTCGCTTTTAACGCTTCTAATTCATAGTCTATTTATACAATCTGTTAAGGATTACATATTCTGTCAAACCCTGCTCAGGCGGTATACCGCCGACTACCTCCTTAACCGTTATTATTATACCTCCACTCTCATTTTGTTTGGCTTACCAACCCCCAGGACGGTCTATAAATTGGCATAAGCTTCTATAAGTAGTAACAAAAATAAGTACGACCAATTGGTCATCACTTGTCACCAGAAGGTCAGACAATAACTCGCTTGTTACTCGGGGAGCCCAAGAGGGGATTTTACTCGAGCGAAAGTATTCGAGCACGACAGATTAAGCTTTTGTAGGCTTTCTACATGTCTCTGGTTATCGTGGTGTTAAAATCAGATTTCTTAAAAAGTTATAGTACCGAAATGTCATCTGGTTATCATGGTGTAAAAATCAGATTTCTTAAAAAGTTATTTTTAAATACCGAAATGTCATCGAAATCGTCAGATTAAGATAAAGGATGTTAAAAATACGCCAAAGAACGCTTCCATATAAAGTACCGATGATATAAATATAAGGTAAACCTGTAATAACATAGAAACACAAAGCCTTATATTTTCGTAACCAAGGTTCCTAGATATTTCATTTCACGCTCGACTAAATATTTTAGGCTTTGTTGTCTACAATCGCCTACTAAATGTTCAGTGTAAATAATTTTTCGTCTCGACACCGCTCGAGTGCAACAAAAATAGCATTCTTACCTCCCTCGTTATTGTTACGTAGGCGGACGTACGTTATTTGGTCGGTATAAGTCACTTCAGTATAAACCGTGATCTGTCAGGTGAGTTACGGATAATGCGACCGAATCAGGTAGGACCCTCTTATACTAAGGATTATTTTTTGCGTAGTTGTTACAGAAGGCGGCATATTTTTTCTCTTTTCCTGATTTGGTCTATGAATATTAGTCCTGGTAACGGTAATGAGAACCTTTCGCATATCACATTCTTTACATAATCAAACCAAATTACGTAGATCATTATCTACGTAATTTGGTTGGGTTATAACATTGTCATATGCTTTTATGTTTGTTAAGTGCAAGCACTAAGTTTGATCTGTCGAGACTCGAGAGCGATCTCGCGGGGAACGTGATAGATAATATTAAAGAGCTGGCAATCGCTGTGACGAATGTGTTCCATTAGTTTAGTCAGCTCCATCTCGACATTCTATACACAATATATACAGACACGCGGCTGTCACGCGCACGTGGTCATGACGAATTTTGTTTGCAATACGAGGAATATTTTTTATTATTAGTAGTTATTACTAAATGTTACCCGTCCGTACTATACGAAGGAACGTCAAGCCCACCTTAACTGTACACTTTCAAGCGATACAAATTGTTCTTTTTGTAACCACTTATAAGCTAAACTGGTAACAATGTTTCAAGCAAGCTAAAACCTTGTGATGAGAAGCGAGGTTAAAAAAAAAACAAAAAAAAAGAAACTTTCCAAAAAATATATCTCGTAAACTTATTTAGTGATAGTTGAAAATCCTGTAATTTTTTTTGTTTTTGTATTGTTTTTATAATATTGAAGGCATGTCTTGTAATGTCCAAATTTGTAAACAAACGTTTATTTATTTATTAATAAAATTTCAAGTTGCCACAACAATTTTTTATTAGTTCGCAAACTATTTTTTCACGCGACTAGCAATGTTAAAACCCCCACTAAATCATATGGCTTATTATTTTTTCTATTCTTTAAATATTCAACAACAACATATGAAAATAAATATTGCCTCAAATATATTTTTGGAAGAAAAAAAGGTATATCTCTACTTTAGGTAAAATGTAGGGTAGGCTCCGCTTCTCATCAGCCAGGTCTGCAGTGCCGTATTGAGGTGTAATAGGAGAGTTATATGACAAAGTTTCAGCTTGCCTCAAATACCTACACAAAATTTGCTATCAGCTCTTAGGTTATTGTTCTTATCTT
Organism: Cyclargus thomasi; assembly: GCA_026546445.1. NCBI lineage: Eukaryota > Metazoa > Arthropoda > Insecta > Lepidoptera > Lycaenidae > Cyclargus > Cyclargus thomasi. Next base: position 2,116 of record JAOTAV010055017.1, read on the forward strand.
CTTTATGAAAATAACTTACGAGTGGAATCGATTATACGGGAGTGAGTTGAATTCTGTCGGTGGTATGATAAATATTCAGAACTTAAAATAATTTGATTAATAACATCGTATTTTTCTAGTTTTATAAGATGTAACTGCTTAATTAATGGTAATCAATATTCAATGATAATCATCGTTAATTATATAAGTTGGAATTTCCTATACGATTAGTGAGTAACGACTAATCATCATTAACTAATGAAGGCATCACAAATGCCAAGGAAACTAAATTATTTTGACAAATCCTTGAGCTTTTATCTCTAGAGAACGAAAAATTTCGCAAACGAACGCTTGAAATATTTCGGAGACCCGCGGGCCGCCGCGGAATGTGACAAATTTTGAGATCAGCGCTCCAGAAATTATTTCACCTTTAATTTATTACCAACATAACGTTTTCATTACTATCTTAATAAGATATTTCAGGAATTCTCCGGCCTTAGTTTGGGTAACAAGAAAAAAAAATCAACGAATTGCCGGTTACGACATCGCTTAATCCAGCTGTTGCTGCTGCCGGTTGGGTGGTTTCATCTCCTCACCCGTTAACTAAATCATCGTCTCATCATATGATTACATCTGACTCTCCAGTCATGTGTGGCGGTACTAAGTTGGTAATAAGCGTAATAATCTTGCATCGCGCTATCGAAGTTTTCGAAACACGGCGGTATGTAACCTGACCGAGTATAACACCTCTCTCGGCCGGAAGATCTTCCTTTGTGGCTACCGTGTGTATCCCACAGATGTTATCGAGATAACGAGAGATTATGTTATTTTAGTATGTGCTAGTCATTCGCTTAGTTAGGATCGTGCGCGTACGAGCTACGAGAATCGTAGCCCGACTTTACCCGCATTTTGGGGATCAAGAGGTCACCTGTTGACTGTGCTTAGTTGTACTGTAATTAATGTCTTATAAAAACTCAGCCACGACAAATGATCACCGCCAGGTGTCAAAAAGGAAAACTTAAAATTTTGTACGTCGCAAGAATTTTTGTCTGCTGTCATTAGTACCGTATTTATGTATAATGGAGGAAATCGAAAGAGAGCCAGTGGAAGGAAAGAATCTGTCAAATCCATGTAAGTGCTGATCTACAGACTTGAAAACGCCGTAACACCAACATTGCAAAGGAATTGCTCTGCATTCATTTTAGTACATATTGAATAGTTTTGTTAAAAAGTTGATTCGAAATTTATTTAAATTGATTGTCAAATTCCCGTTTTGCAAAATCAGTAGCTTTTTGCAAGAAAAATAACAAAATGAATTGCTCTAACACCACTTGCTAAATAGCCTTTTTAGCCTTCTCTGCTGGGGTTGACATAACGCGACCGATTTAATTAGACCCGCAATCTGGATCAGTTTCCCTGGTTGTATAAATAGGAACGAGTACTTTTGAACCTTGACTATTGTCTAAACTCTAAAGTGTGTATGGAAGCTGATCCAAGAACCGATAGCAACCGAGCATAATATGTCATTGGAATGGTATTTCAATAATAATAATATCTATGGACGCTTTACACCACGTCAGTCTGGCCCCGTGCTAAGTACCCGAGGGACTTGTGTTACAGGTACCAGACAACGGAAGTATATTTAATACTTTTATACTATACATATATTTAAGATTTTTATCATATGATACACATATTTAATACACAACACACATTCAATTTATATAGTACATACTACAATAAGTACGAATGACAGCTCATTTTAAATCACCGGGGAAAAAAAGTATGGGGTCCTATAAAAACTTATTCTGCAAGATGATTTCTAGCAGTGAAATTAAATATTTCGTACTAACCAAACGTACTAACTTGTTTATGAGTACTAAAGTTGTGGTCCAGTCTTTCTCAAATTTAGAATTTCGTGGGTATTCGCGTGCGTGGTCTGCACCAACAATTGGTACAAGGAACGTTGGCGGTTCTCGTCGGACAAGATTCCCATTCCTAACCCTGAAGCTATATTTAAAAAACTATTACAATTTAAACTTTGAACACTATTTAAATAATACCTAAATAGGTATAAAAAATAATGTTTGACTTTTCGTTGATTAAATTTTCTTAATACTTATCTATTGATATTTTCTTATTTGTGCCATTTAAATAAGGAAAACGTAGGAATAATCAAATAATTAAATCTCGAATTCTTTTATTTTATGTATGTTTCTGGTTTTCGTTATTGAATCACATTAATAAACGTTCATTAATTCAAATTATCATACGATCATATTAATATTTCACACAATAAGCCATCAATAACATTATAGATAATTCTAAACGACAAAACTAATATACAACTAATGTAAAGACGAAAAGGTTATAAATAAAATTGACAGGCCGGATGCTACCGATGTATTAATGTTATGTTTAAATATTTCATAAATATTTATTACAAACATTATACATGTGTAAAGATAAAATTTAAGTTATATATTACTAATTGGTCTGTGTGTCTGTCTGATCCTCACTGTCATTCAGAGTGCAGACGACTCCCTATGGAAATTATCGTCACCCGGGGCCACCTTCAACCTTAAACGGTCTAAGTAGATAATAAAACTACAAAATAATACAATATTGTGCACTTTCCAAACTAATATTTTAAATGGACGATGTGTTTGTTTGTTCTTCACGCCCTGACGAAGCAACCCAATCAACTTGATTTTAAGCATAGACTCAGTTGAAAGATTGGAGAGTAACAAGGATACTTTTGAACTTAAAAATATCACGTTCCCAAAATATTCCTATTTTTATCACTATGTTGAGCTGGAGAGAGGTATGCTGATGGTGAATTAAGATATTATGTTCCTCTGTAGAATATTCTTACACGACAAAACCCTTTTTAATCTCAGGCTTTTTGGCGAAGCGTAACGAGTGTTATCTCTGCGGTCGAGCTGGCCCATTCATGCCGAAGCTCGTAATGAAGGTTACCAAATTAGATTCTCATTTCCAAGACATTTTGATCCTTTTCAATTTCGGTGGGGAGTGAGTTCGGTTTTTGCGATTGTGAATTACGGATTACTTGTGACGACCGAAAGCCAAATGATTTCGGGAAATTTTGTGATCTCATCAAGGTTAATTCATGTTTGCCCGAAGTCGCAAGGTGTTGAGGTCACGTGTTTTGGGGGTCACAGCAGTGTGTTCAATAATAATAGAATATTATTAATATTATGTATGTACGTATGTCGAAATAAAATACCTATATAACATTATCTTCAACGCCTCCGTAGTCTAGTGGAACAGAGCTCGGCTCTTGTCTCGGAGGTCGTGGATACGTTCCCGCGGAAATATTTTATTTCTAAGTTTGGTTAGGACGAAGCAGGCTGATCACCTGATTGTCTGACAAGTAAGATGATCCATGCGTCGGATGGGCGTGTAAAGTCGGTCCTGCGCCTGATCTCTCGCCAGCCGTGTCCCTTTAGGTTACGAGAGTAAAAGAAGAGAGAGTGATCTTGACTGAAATGACACCTGCTTAACAGGCATCGTTTCTATGAAACCAGCACCGTCACTGAAACCGGTGTGAGAGTTATTATACCAATATTGTACCTTATCTTTCTTTATACGTGGTTTCATGGCCCCATCTGCCGTGTGGCATGAAGATGCATAAACTAACAACGGCTTTAGATTTACCTGAAAAGAAATAAGATGTGTGTTATAAATTTAATTAACTCTAAAATTTTCCACGGTGCAAAACTTTCGATTAAAATCAACCGCCTTATTCATAAAAAAATTTTTAAACAGTGTCTCTGAGACTTAGTACTGTAACAACTGTAAGTAATCAAGGTCGGCTGTCACTTTCTGTTGTGTGACGTTTTCAATATTCCAGGAAAGGGAAGAAAGGACTGCGAATTTTGATTAGTTGAACACTGTTTAAATATTTTTATGAATAAGGGTGGGGTTGTATTTTAATAAACTATTAAAATATAATCCCACCAAAAAAATTCGGTGATTATCTCTAAAAAGTAATTAAATGCAGGCAAAGGCGTGCCAAGTCAATGATTCCTTACCGCGATTTGTTTATTATTAAAGTTTATATGACTGGCCTTTGACCATACTTTTATTTTCAATAATTATAATAATAAACAAATCGCAGTAAAAAACTTTTGACTTGATACGCCTCTGTGTATATTTTATTACTTTTAGATATAATCAAAACTTGAAGAGTCAAGACTTGACTTGACATGCTTGATTATATCTAAAAGTAATGAAATCTACAAAAAGGCAGGCACAGAGGTACCAAATTTCAGCTCTCTTATTTTATAGACAGCAGTACCTCTATTTTGATGATCGTGAATAAATGAGTAAGGGTCGAAAATGCGTAACTTTGCTATCGCTTAACTTTTACATAAACGACCTTACCGACTTGAAATTTTGGATTGAAGTAAAGTTTTTGTCACCTAGTAAAGGTGAGCTTTCTGGTATCTAGAGGTTATAAAATACCGGGCTGAAAATGCTGCGAAATGGTTGCTGTCAAGATACTATATACAGATACTACGGCAGTGTTTGCTTCGCGCTCGACTTGGCGGTGGCACTACATGTGAAGTTGCTAAATTTTTTATATAGCTAAGGAGTATTAACACTGCGGTTTAACTAGGCCGGTATGAGTTGTCCTTAAGTTGTCCAAGTCTCCGAGGTCCCCCGGGATTCCGGCGGTCGCCGGGGGGCGGGAAGTCGGGGGATGTCGTTATAATTAAAAAGTAATTTGATTGCGGCCGCCTCACACTCCTCTCGGCAGTCTCATTCATTATTCTGATTACGTTTTCTTTATATTTTGTTGTTCTTTTTGTTTTGATTAATAAAATCCGTTAAGGGGAGCTTAAGTTGGTCTTAGAAACTTCGCGGAATTCCTATAAATGGGATAGTAATTGAAAACGCGGATAGTACTTAAATATTTTATAATAACTAGCTGACCCGGCATAACAAGGTTGCTAAAAAAATTAGTGTTGTACTACCCCTAACATTCAGGGGAATGAAAAATAGATATAGGCCGATTCTCATAGATACCGGATGAGCACAAAAAATTTCATCAAAATCGGTCAAGCCGTTTCGGAGGAGTATAGCAACGAAAACTGTGACACGAGAATTGTTAGATTTATGTTACTTTGTAATAATAATAGAGAATTTTGTTCCTAAGCCTTTTAAAGTTTTATTGATTATAATAATTTTAATATTTTTATAAATTTAAGGTTTTATATAGGTGACAACCTACCAATTACCTACACTTATAGTTACCAAAGTAAATGAACTTATTTTACATTTGTTTTACACTTATTTTACACGTTGTCTAACGGAGAGAATTGACTTTTCTAACGAATTTCGTATTCTACTAAGATTAGTACGGCAAATCTATACATGTAATAAAACAGTAAAATTGGAATGTCTGTACATTTAATATTTTTACAAAATAATGAATGTGGGATGCTAAGGAACAGTAATAGAACACATATCGACCAAAAAAGAGTTGTCTGTTTGTACGCGCTAATCTCAGGAACTACTGGACGGATTTGAATAAATCTTTTTTTGTTTAACAGCTATTAGGTTTTGGCAACATATAGGAAGTTGCACCAACTAGGCGTACATAAAGGCATGGTTGTATATTTGTCGCGACTCTCGCATTATGTTTAACGCATGTTTACAGAAACTGAGTTAGTTATCATAATATAGTGATGGTTTTATTTATCATCCTCAACCGTAGCAAATACTAATATAAATTGTATTACTTTGTTTTTCATTTCTCTCGACATTATATTTTAGGTGTTTTAGTATCACACAACTTCACTTCTCGAAAATACTAATAAAATATTTACGTTATTTTCATTTCCTAGTCGTATTTAAATATTATCGGTCGTAAAAGTGTCAAAAATCTTTTACGAGGAAGTCGACTCCGCCGAATATCAGACATTAACGTAAACTGTCATACAGACATCGTAAACGTGACGAAATAACGTAGAGTTACGGTCGACTGGATCTTATCGGGACATCAATTATAAAATAATACGACCTTTATATGTTTTGTTTGAGGGAATGGTGGAAAAGTGTCGTGTGTGTGTGTGTGTGTGTGTGTGTGTGTGTATGTGTGTGTGTGTGTGTGTGATATGACACGGCGTCGTTACACTTACACAGCATATGGCATTAAAGTATACTGCTTATGATGCTCTTGTCCTTGCTAGCTCTGTTTATTGTCGCAGTCATTTATAGTCAATGGCACAGATATACAATAAACAAGCTTAATGTCCAAAAACAGAAACCGTGTGCAGAAACCGTTGCAATTTAAACATCCAGTTATTTTCATTTTTAGAATGGCTATTTAAAGCCCCTTATTTTGATACACTACTCGATTTAAATGAGCAAAAACAAAATTTTTGTAGCATCACATTTTATATTTCAAAACCCCCCATTTTTAAACATGTTAATGTACCCAGTGTCACTTGCGCTATCGAGATGAATCTCGATACCTTATGCGTTAAAATCTATCAAGCCGTTTAGGCTAGCATGCTTTAGCGCAGGCACAGCCACGTCAAACAATTATCCATTCCACCCGTGACCACGGCCGCTCGAAAGCAGCCGAAAGGTCGGGAATCAAAAAAGTGCTCCGCGACAAAATCCGCAAGTGTTAAAAATAACCATAGGTGTTTATTATAGAATATTATAGTTCGTGGAATCTGTGGTTAAATAAAAGTGTGTATATTGGTGTTCCAGTTCGTGGGCGGCACGCGGTGTGGCCACTGTCAGCCGCCGGCACGCCGCCAGTTAGCGCGGCATTGCCGACATACTCATAACTCACCTCTGGCGAGCTGGTTAAAGTGTTAAAAGGCCAATTAAGTCTTTAGCAATAATAATTTATTTTTATATATTAGACCCATATATTTATTTCAATGAATGACATTATCTAATTAAGGATAATGATAATGAAATAGTATTTTTTGCTGATAACACTTCACTTATTTTTAAAGTGAAGCGACAACAGTGAAATTACGAGGATGTGATCTCTTAAAAATAGTACACACACAAAGTTTAATGTAAAGAACCCATTATTGAATTCTAGTAAAAAAAAAGTTTATATTTTCCTATGCACAATGTTAGACAAGTTCAAACTAATATACTATTAAATAAAAGAAGATTAATTTGATAGTAAATTACAGAAACACTCTATAGTAAATAGGTACATAACACAGTAGGGTTCTCATGTTACTAATCTTGCAGGTAGGCTTAGTTCTGAAGCATATGTAGTCAGAAAAATTTAAGAAATCTCTGAGGAAGACACGGCACTATTTTAGTATATTTGGCATATGGAACCCTTTTATGAGGAAACGCTACCGATAATAAGACAAAATTTGTGCTGCAGAAGCGAGTTATACGTTCCATTTACAAAATAAAACCTTTTGAAACTATGAAAGATAAATTTAAAGAAATTAGTGTTCTAGCTATTGCTTCTCAATACGTTTTGGATAACGTAATGCATGTTAGAAATAATCTAAGTAAATTTAAATTTAAAAAGTTATCAAAGAACGTTTGTGAGCCAAAGCCAACTTTAAGGTTAATGATTTTTTTAACGATGACACACCCTGGGAGTAGAACAGCTATGTGCAAGGCTACTTCTACAGATAATAATTTTTATATAACAATTTTTGTTATTATTGTATAGATTAAGTTACATTATCTCGTATATTTTTTATTTTAAAATATATTTTTTCCACTTTTTTTAGTAAAAAGTGGCCCGTGCGAGTTTCTCACGCCGGTTCTTCTAGCGCGGCTACTTCCCGAACCCGTGGTAGGTCAACATGTGGACATTCTGGAAACATTTATTTCACATTTACTCAGAAATAATAGATTTTTTAATTATTTTACTTACTATTTATGACACATAGGCTTCTTTTTACTAGGGATAAACTTCACAATTAATTTTCACCGACCACTCGAGAAATTTGAAGCAACATTACGAAATTCCGAGGCGTACTTGTACAGTTACCATCATCAGGCTTCCGATTAATTAATAACTAACCTATCAACAATTAATTAATAACGAGCAGATTATACCTCGATTGAGTAATCAAAGTTATTTATGATTTAATATAACATATTCGGCCTGATATATTCGGGGTCCCGGCGGTTCGGCACCTACTAAATAATACATATCCATTATCCACACTAGTATTATACACGGGGAAGTGTGTTTGTTTGTCCTTACTTCACGTCCTCACAAACTAAACGATCGACTTAATCTTTGGCATAGACTTAATTTAAAGGATGGAGTGCGACAAAGGTTACTTTTGATCTTAGAAGAACTTCTAGTTTACAAAATATTGAAAGTTATACACGACTAGATGATGCTCACAGCTTCGTTCGTTTATCGGTAGGAAACCGTACATTTTACCGTAATAAAAAGTACCCTACGCCCTTACCCGGGACCCAAATTATATCCATACCAAATGTGAAGTGAAGACGATAGACAAACAGACAGACACACTTTCGCATTTATGATATTAGTAATACGGAAGTATGGATTATCGACTTTCATGTAGGCGAAGCCTCAGTAAGATGCTTGTTGAGTTCTAAGTACTTATTGAGGCTACACGAGCACAATACAACTCGCCGTCTGAGATCAGTCGTAATTGAAATTGGAATATTAACGACCTTTACACAGGATGTTCGCAGAATATCTATTTGCTAAGAGATGTGGTAAACGAAATGTCAGACCAGTCTTGTCAAAATAATAGGAACCATCGAGGAGTATAGAATAGAGCGATAAATGGTCGTTCTTTTTACGACCAGTAGAGGCACAGAATACATACAAGTACACGTAGATAGAGGCAGGGGTCACAATAACGGTATACATTTTGCACCAACATTGACTCTTACCAGCTACCTTTAATGTCAAGAATCGAAGAAATTGTAAAAGCTGGCACCGACTTCAAACTTACAAAGACTGATTACGGTCGATACTGAGGCTTAGGCCAATCCTTATAAGGCGCTAACAAAAAAAAAGAATTATTTATTAATTTTTCATTTATCTATAAATTTTTTTGTGGTGGAAGTCGGTTTTTTTATATTTTGTCTAAAATAAATTTATATCCAAAATACGATGTTCAACATTTCAATGTCTCGAACTGATCAAATTGTCCACAAAATCTATCTTTAGGTTCAATTACTGTCGAACGCTGATAGGTTCGAATCCTATCAGCGTTCGACAGTAATTGTGGTCGATCTGCTCCTTTGAACCGGCGTTAGCCCTCGGCGCCCTAGGCGAGATGTCTTCGACGCCCCTATTCAATTCAAATACATACGACAAAAATCTAGCAGGCGCCTCTTTATAGGGCGTGCAGCGTGCAATTTTACCTGACGCCACAAGCGGTCGTCCAGCGTCGCTCCCTAACGCCGCTACTGCTTGGTACCTTAGAGCCTCCGACAAAATAAAATTCGACTAATTGTAACAGATACGATAACAAAGTTTAAAAGACGTGAATGAGGTGTAGAGTGTAGAGTGGAGGTCGGGTAACGAATCACGTGCGACGGTGCGGGTCCAACTTCTACCTAACTCAGTCAACTTCGTCCGCTCACTTTATTAGATCTCATTTAACGGAGTATTTTTAAACTCCAACTTTTTACTTTTACAATCGGAGATTGAATTCAATGTTGCGACTTGTAACAGAAATGTTGTAAAAGAAAACTTTTTAAAAACATTATAACAAAATGTTTTAATTTTTTTAGATTGAAAAATATGTTGGATGATTGCTAACAAAAGTCCGGTCGATCGATCGATTGAATATCGATCTGTTTTGTTGGTTAATTAACTTCATTGAAAGTTAAGTAATCATATTCAAATCTATCTGGGTCAAAAATAATCTAAGGAGATAATGACATTTCACTAATATATGTGCAATCCGAAGCATAAGGGTAAGTAGTTTTCATCTTTGTAATCACCGTAATATAAACTGTATACCTATGTCATTAATTTAATAACAGCTTTCATAAGACAATGGTATTTTTTACACGATTTTGCTATAAAATAAAGACGCAACGGCGGATTTAAAATACAATACTTTAATAGCAAAAGTGCATTAGGTTCAACAGTAGAGAGCGCCCCCGTATCAGACCTCAGCAGCGGCAGTCGCAGTACTAAGCCCTAATAAAACTTGAGTACCTAACACAATACAGCGCGAAATAGGAGACTCTTAAACGGATAATGATATTACGTCGGAGCGGGGATGCTAGGACCATCGCCACTTGATATGATGCCAAGATAGCCACTTATACAGTCTTACTAGCCTTTGAGTTAAAACTTTTTCTGTGAGCTTTAGCGGTAAATTTTAAAAACCTAAAGTCTCACCCTCTCACGAAAAAGATACGAAGTCCAAATTCAAGGTCCGCTGTTGACTGTTGTGGTTATAATATGTTTTCTAAAAGTACAAAACAAAGACGTAAGGAGACTTATCGTCGTTGAAATTCTAACACCACTAACACATTTTAGCTATTTAGTCATTTTGATACCGTTTTGCAGAAAATCGGAAAACGCATCGCTTAAGTTAATCAAGAACACGTGCTAACAAAAATTTGAACAATTTTTTAATTATAAAATCTTATTAGTATGATGATGTATACAAAAGTCAATCAATTGTTTCGCTCTCCTGAGAAGTTGTCAAATGTGAGTTACGTGGTGTTAGAACTTCAAAGACGTTATGGCAGTTTCACCAACCATCCCCTAGCGGTCTTTTAGTGTCCTGTAAGACAAATACGTTTTTCACCAAATCTTATATGTCATAAGTCCTTACACCCTGTATATAATAAGGTTGCGTATAAAAGTTGCTGAAGTCTTTGATAACAGGTACACTCAATGCCCGCTCGCGTCCCTTACACTTAGCGTTAGGGATGGTTTGTGAAAACAGGCCTAAGCAAAGTTCTAGCTGTTTGATTTTTATGTTTTTGTTAATACTGCATTAAATAAATAAAAATCCAGGTTAAAATAAAATGTTTCTAAATATTATGAAGTCTGGATAATTTATCTCAATAAGGTATCCCACGGGAGTACAGCGCGGGTGAAATCTCACGAACACCAGCTGCTGGTCATAAATATTGTTTACGAGGTATTCAGGAGATAATAATCACTAGTCTCTATCTAGACATCTTAGTGACTTTTAGGCTAACTCGGTACCTATGAGGAGACTTACTAGCTCTAGTTAATAAAATTCCTGGCTACTGGCTAGTTTTTTCATGAAATGCTGTTACTTTTTAGGGGTCCGTATCCAACGGGATTCTATTACTAGTATATAGTCTGTCTTACTTCACGCATCTCAGGAACTTTTATTTCCACAGATTATGTCTTTTTCTTGCCGCCATTACACTATAACACTGAAGAAAACAATTTAAATATTTAAGAGCAGCCCCTCATAGAACAAATATTTTTCGTTTTGAGAACAGATGTCGCTGTTTGTCGTCTACATCGTGCTATCGCTCACACAAAGTTTTTTTAAAAGTGTTTAACTTTAAAAAATATTTTTTCTGACTTTTTCTCTCTCCGATGGCACGTAACCCTTTGTGACATCATCTCGCACTTGGTAGTTTTTTTTAAAAAAGCGTAGAATCCAGTGAAAGAAGTTAAGTAATTATACGGACACATGGTTAGTTAAATAGCAAAATAATTTTCTTGTATTATCTAGACGTGGCCTCCAAGCCCGTGTGTGTGGGTGTATGGGGTGTATGTTTACAGAGGTCGGATATTAATGAACGATATAAATAGGCAGTTTGTCTGTCTGCTCGGCAAGTTTCAGCTAAAGTAAACACTAAACAGTTTCGATAGCGTTCCACAATACAAACAGCCTCTGATTACTGCTGGTGTTGTCTGCTACACGTGAGTGTTGAATTTCGGGTTATCGCTAATCCTCAAATATACTATCTAACTGAGACATTTATTAATGGCGTATAAATAAATTTGGATTTTTAATATATTATTTATTTTACGTTCTCTCTTTTAATTGTATTAGATAACTCCGGGCTTGGTCGATGCAGGATGCAACCTATTGAAATCGGTTAAGTAACTACGCAAAGAAGAATTGAAGTTATAGCTGTTGCCCGCGACCCTGTCCGCGTGACAACTTTCCTCTTGAAATTTTTCCTAATTGTTTTTTTGCTACAAATCTCATCGAACCCGAGACCTTTCCAACGAATGCAAAACCGTAGAAATCGGTTCGTAATCTCTGGAGTTAAATCGTCAGGAAGGAAAACCCGACTTATTATATTATATATATAATTTAATATAATATAAGTTTCCACAATAAAACATTTAACTTTAGAATATCATAGCTCACTTCTAGATTGCATTAAAAGGCGAAGTAATCGAACAGAGAAATGCATTTCTTTTTGAAATCGGTTAAACTGATTCAAACAGAGCATACATTGACATTCGTAACAGAAGTTTTTGTTAGCAATTCAAAATTATGTTAATAGTTATGACGCAGCGCGGACGACCCTCGGCGAAAGTTTCACTATCGTAGTTTATAAACGTCGTAACTACCTACTGGATGTTTGCAGTATATTTAGGGATGTTCCGATACCATCAAAGCATCGATAGTATATTCATATAATTAGTACTCAAATCGATACTTCTCATATAAATACTCCAAAAGTATCGATACCTACTGATATCGATACTTTATACTAATATCGATATTTTTTAATGAAATGAAATAAATGACAATGTAATTTTATGAGGGCAAATAATAAAGGTAGGTAATCAATTATACTTTTTTATTTAAGAAACAAAAATACCTCATATTATTAAGCACTAGATGATGCCCGCAACTCCGTTGCACCAAAATTCGTTTATCGCGCGGGAATCGTACATTTTTCCGGGATAAAAGTATCCTATGTCCTTAACCGGGAGTCAAAGTATCTCGATACGAAATTTCAGTAGAATCAGTTCAGCGGTTTGGGCATGAAGAGGTAACAGACAGACACACTTTCGCATTTACGAGTATAATATTAAGTATGGATATTAAACTCTTTAGCATCTAGATTCCCCAAAAGCAGCAGCTCTAGGTATTTAGGAGTAAACCGATAACTACAATTAATTACTCGTAAACAATTACATTTTGTACTCAGTTTACTGAGCAGTAGGTGCCAAACAAATAGATAAAAAAAATGACGGTAGTTCGTTAAAAATTTAAGCAGTGTTATGTCCACTTAAAAATGGCGCGCTCGGCGGCTCTCGGTCGATCTCGGCTCGGGTCGGGTGAAGTCGGATGAGTTCGACTAGCGCGACACACGTAAGTGCCGATTTACACTTAATTAAATTAAGTTGCGAGTTAACTTGCGCGATCAGCGAGTTTAGTTATTTTTGACGTTTGAACGGCAAAATCGAGTTGAGTTATAAGTTGACAATTAAGTTGACTTAAATAGAACGCGATCCTATTTTTCGGCGAGTTAACTGCGAAGTGCTACCCCTCTCGCGTCTCCCGCACTCCGCCAACTTAA
>JAOTAV010055028.1:0-15609 GCA_026546445.1 Cyclargus thomasi
CTTGACCAGAAGAGCTATGACACGCCTTGAGTATGGGCGCGACGCGGCGAGGAGATTTATCATGGCTACTGGCCGTGTCTCTCGTGTGTACTCTGTCAGTTAGCCGACAACGCTAACGGCGGTAGTATTCTTACCCGTCCCCCGCCGCGTAAAAAAATTGGTATACACGTCGATAGAGCTTTTTCTTCTGATTATGATGGCATCAAAATGTCAAATTCGATCAGGGCCTAAAAAGATCCTAACAGCAATATTGCAAAGGAATTGCTCTGCAATTTTTAGTATATTTTGCTGAAAAATCTAATAGTTAATTCTGAAATTACTATTGTCTAAAATTAGTAGTTATTTGCAAGAAAAAATTATAAAATGAATTGCCCCTAGCAATATTGCTGAGTGGCCTTTTTAGGCCCGCTGATGTTCGTTAACGGCAATTCTAAGATTGAGGACAAGGCAAGTATGGTTCATTAACCCTCTGTCAAAAAAATTGTCATTTCCATACAGAACGCGGTTGTAAACAAAGTGTAATTTTGTCACTTTGTTGTTGACAATCGTGGTTAGTTCTTGAGAAGACATATATTTTAGCGCCTCTAAACAGACACTGCACTAACTTGCTGTACTGGAGGCCTAGAAAGGTCGTAACAGCAATATCGCAAAGGAAATAGTTTTACAATGTATCATATTTTTATCTTTATTATCTTTATTATCTTTATTATCTTTATTACAGGCATTCGGCTGTTGTAATGGAAATGACGTCAACACCTGAGATACTTGACCCTAACTTTAAGGCAGGGATATTGCGAATACTCGCATCCGCATCGGAAAATGCGGTATATTCGCATCTGCATCCGTGTTCGCATCCTGAGTATGCGGAGTTGAACGAGATGTACGAAAGCAGACACCATATAAAACAAAATATGTAATACATATAATTGGATCTAGAAATAGTATAAAATAAATAAATAAAAGATAATTTTATTTAATTTTAAATTATTTATGCAATTAAAAAAAAAATAAAATTAATGAAATTAGTTCCTTTTTAAATCCGCGGATGTCTTACACATTCATAACCCTGCTTTAGGGACAACTTAATAATACCATAGACCAATTATTTTATTCCTCTATGATAATACTAATACTTATAATAATTGGTGGACCATCGTCGAGCAAAAAACAATACGACTGGCTAAAGCTCGCTACAAAATGTAACTAGCGTTGCTCGTTATAAGGTCCAAATTATGTAATTATACTATAGTATACCATAACGTAAACCTTGTGCAAGAAGTTCTGTCAGTCGATTTAGAATCCTATCTGTATGGCATTTGAAAGCAATTTTCAATGATTACTTATTATTTAGGATTCTGTACCATTGGACTGTGATGCGCGTGCGCCGCCCGGCTCAGTATAAAATTGTGCGTAACTGATGTTACGCGGTTTTTATCTCGTTTACAAATAACTGTTACTATAACAGACAAATATAAAAGATAATATATTGTCGCTACTTGGTATATTACTTGTATAACGCACTATATATCTTGTAAATTTTTTGTGCGTATTGTAGTGATAAGTGCATTGGAAACTCGCTTCATGGTAAGCTTTGGTTATTTTCAAATATTATTTATAGCATACATGTATTATAAATGTGACAGTGTTTGTTATTTGTCCTTCCTTCACATAGCATATTAGTTGAAAAAATGGAGAGTACTACTAGCTACTTTTGGTGTTTATATATGGTGTTAATGTTCCAAAAATATAAAAAAATTTTTTGTATAAAATTACGGGACAACCAGGTCCCGAGGCAAATGTTGCCGGTTTTTTAAAAGAGAATACCGCTCTTTCTTGGAAATTGACAGTCGTGTCGGCCCGGAAGTGGTACTGCTGGCGATTGTTTGTTCCACAGTTTTAGATCTGTGAGGCACAAAAAGATGTAATACATTGACATAAATAAAACTTCTAAAGTATTGTTTTCTTATTTATTAGAGTTCCCTAACCAGAAAGTAAAAACGGAACCCCATTACTAAGACATCGATGTCTGTCCGTCTGTCTGTCTGTCTCCAGGCTGTATCTCAAGAACGGTAATAGCTCGTAGCTACTCTAGCTTGTTGTTTTAGCGGCATAAGAAATATGTAACATTTTGTTAAGAACACGTACTTTTAACTCTCTAGTTGAAGTTATAACAAAATATTATGTTTATGTTTTTTCGTTGCCGCTATAACAACAAATCTAAAAAACAAAATAAATAAAATGTTTTAAATGGGGTTCTCATACAACAAACGTGTTTTCACCAGTTTCTTCTTTAGATACTAGATGGCGCTTGCTTACGTCTCCATCACGATGTCGATGGCAACAAGTGGTCTGTAATAACTGGTTGGATTTAAATAGTTTTTTTTTACAATTTTTTGCTCTCTGTAGGTACGGTACCAGAAGTGCGCGAGTCCAACTTGGGCAGTTTTTTTAATATAGATCCTACAGTGTATCTATTAAAGCAATGATCTTCAATAATTTGACGACCTCTGTAGCGCAGTGATTGAGCACCTTGGTAGCTCACGCCGGGGGTCGCGGGTTCGAATCCCGCCAACGGAACAAAAAAATTTAAAATGTTCCTGAGTCATGGATGTGAATTATATAATAAAAATCTAGTCTAGGGTTCTGATCGGGGGCGCCTTCCGGCTGGGGGCCCGTGGCATTTTGCCGGCTTACCACGTTGTAGTTACGCAAATGCACTGAAAAGGGTGAAATTATTATTTTTTAACAAAAAATTAAAACCGACTGACTTCCAATGGAAAAATCTAAAATAGTACAAAAGAATAATGTAGATCGTATACGAGATAGTCTAATGCTTCACCGAATTCTGAAACAGGCACTGTTAAAGAATAAATTTTATTTAATACTTTTTAGTTTCATTTGTACTATTTTAGATTTTTCCATTGGAAGTCGGTTTTAATTTTTTGATAAAAAATAATAATGTGAATCTAAACTATTCTCAGATCCCCTTGAACACACACAAAAAATTTCATCAAATTCGGTCCAGTCGCTTAAGAGAAGTTCAGTGACATACACACTCACAGAAGAATTGTATATATTCAGATTATATTCCTATTCTTCGGTTGCTTGGAAGAAATTGCTGCACGGCGATAAAGCCACCTATTGTATTTATCTTTAGTTGAAATTGTTTTAAGTTTTATGTTTTCCGTGTTATCACCCAATAAAAAGTGTTCATTCATTAATTCGCAATACAATATAAACAAATCATTGCGAAACATGATAAGATAGGGCCGCGATTGCTGGGGACTGAGATCCTTGAATTTAACACTGTAATCTGATCCTAGCATACGGAGAAACTTATAGTTGGTGATCTGTGACCAAGCAGCAGATGTAGCCGGCAGTGTCGTAGCTATGCTAACGGAGGCCCGTGACATGTTAATTGGGCGCCATCCCTTCAAATTGTCACATTAATATTTAATATGTAGAAGTAAAACGAACGAAAATATTTTTAAGATCCCTACCTCTTGGACCGCGCCCTCTTAGGTCAGAAGCTCGCATTTTACGAGGGTCAAGCGAGCAGACGAATTACCTGATGGAAAGCATCTGCCGTCGCCTATACACTCGTGACATTCGAAGAGTCGCAAGTGCGTTGCTGGCTTTATATTACTATAGCATACTAGCTATTGCCCGTGACTCCATCCGCGTGGTAACAAAAATGAGAATTGTTATTTTCCTGTTTTACTCTTGTTTATTGCTACAAACCTCGCGGAATCCGAGACGTTTCCAACGAATGCAACGTGGAAGTCGGTTCGTGCGTTCTGGAGTTATATGGTCAGGAAGGAAAACCCGTCCTATTTTTATATAACAGACGATATTATGCTCACACACTACACATTACACCCCTATTAATCTAAGAGTTGATTGCAAATTTTGAGTAGGTATTTGAGGCAAGCGACCTTATTGTCACATAACTCTCCTATTACAAACGATACGGCACTGCAGACCTGGCTGATGAGAAGCGGGGGTTACCCAGTATCTTATATTTTAACTTAAGTAAAAAAATAGATTCTAAAAATAGATATTTGAAGCAACATGGCGTATTCTTTATATTTTGTAAACTGTAGATAAAGTTGAATATTTAAAAAATAGAAATAATGATAAGTCAGATGATCACTGGTGCCAAGCGCGTGCAAAATTAGTTTGCGAAAATTACTTGCAAAGTATATAATGTGGATCGTGCCCACCCCAGAATGATCTGGTGAATACTTTTTATGCCGGAAAAATGTATGGTTCCCGCGCGATAAACGAATTTTGGATACTAGTTAGCTAGCTTAAGTTAATTGGGGATCATTTCCCCCCCCTGAAAAATTGGTCTAGATATGCCAATGCTTGCCTCAAATACCTACGTCTTACTCAAAAATTGCTACCAGCTCTCGGTTTAAATGTAATAATATAAACCGAGAGCTGAAATATGGGTTTACAAAGGGACAGCAAACCTTGATTAAAAAAACATTGCTTAAATATTTTTATGACTGAGGGGATTAGGTTTTTGACCTGAAATCACAATGATTGCTCTACCTTTGCATCATTATATCGGATCGGCGTCATCGCTCCTTTGAAATAAGTTTGCAATAACCAATAAGTACATTAACATCCTAAGTCTTCACAACGAATGTCAACATCACGTCATGCAAGCGTTAATCGACGTTTATTGAAGCTTATTCCTATAGATATAAGGGCGATAATGTGGACGGTACCTTTTGTAAAGATCACCTACGATAACATATCAATTCGTATAGTATATTATAAAAAGGTCCAGTCGTAGTATAGCTTTAGTGCTTATACCTAGGAAGACAACTAAGGACTAGGAAATTTTAAGTGCAGTTTTTACGTTCAGATCATTTTTTTTAACTCGAGTATTCCAGTTAAGGGACACAGTTTTTTTTGAGAACGGAATATTTTGTGAGTGCTAAGTGAATAAAATAGTCCTTTTAAAACATAATGGGGTCAACGAGCAAATCGATTACAAGATGGAAAGCAATCTACTGCCTC
Source organism: Cyclargus thomasi (assembly GCA_026546445.1). Lineage (NCBI taxonomy): Eukaryota > Metazoa > Arthropoda > Insecta > Lepidoptera > Lycaenidae > Cyclargus > Cyclargus thomasi. Next base: position 5,032 of record JAOTAV010055028.1, read on the forward strand.
CCCTAGATCTCTCTCTCGCAACATCAGAAGAGTTGCTGGTTCGTTACCGGCCTTTCAAAAAGATAGTGTATTCTTTACGCTCTCTTTTTGAAGGTTTGTGTAAGTCATAGTAAGCAAACCCCTCAAACTACCCGCAACTCTTCTGATGCTGCTAGTGTTTAGGTGCGACGGCATCACATGATCAGTTTCTTCGTCCCCTAATTTTATGATGAACCGTGTAACAAAGGTTAACTTTAGCAACCCTTCTCGTTTTAGAGTGCGAATCAAAAATGAAGACCTTCCTACTGGTATTCCTGTGTACGGTATCGACGGCGTTTGGCTTCCGATTGCTGGCGATACAGAATGCTCCCTCCAAGAGTCACTACAACCTGATGTCTGGGCTCGTCAAGCCGCTACTGGAAGCTGGGCATGAGGTGACATACATTATCTACACTAATATATTATATATTATATACCCAAATTTAGCTTAAGGGGGTCGCGGGTTCGAATCTCGCCGACGGAGCAAAAAGTTTTTCAATGTTCCCCAGGAACATTGAAAAATCTGGGATGTGTATTAAATATCTGTATCATATAATAAAAATTTTATGGATGGAAACTAACATAGGCTACGTTTGGTCTTGAAAAAACACCGTGTTTTTAATGGGCGCTTACAAAAAATTTGGTATTTTTACGCGGTTTTCAAATATCTTAAGCCGCAAGCAAACATAAATAAAGAAATAATAACTCCCCGCAAAAATAAGTGTGTGAGTTAATCCTAAAGCATTGTCCATATCCAATATCACCAAAATGACGAAATTTTAAATACCGCGCACAATACGAATTAACATCCGTTTTTATCCGGCTCGAAGGACCAACATGCCACTTGGTAAGCCAAGATATAAATGTTTTTGCTTCTTTGTAGAATTGCCATACAAAATGTATGAAAATGACATTAGCGTTCGTTACGCTTTATTTCATTTCAATTAATTGGTGTATTAGAATATCAATATTAATTTTATACCTTTCTATTGTAATTGAATGTTTTCAGGTAACTCTCGTAGCAATATTCCCTGACAAGAAGCCTGCGAAGAACCTACGAATTATTGACATGAGCGTCTTATCAACCGTTGTTGATCGTGAGTTGAAATTGATTTATAAATTTTTAATATTTGTATTTATATAGAGATACATATATCTTAATATATATGATTGTGTGCGTGTGTTCGTTACTGGACTCCTCCTAAATGACTGGAGCGATTTTCATGATTTTTTTTTGTAGGTATTCTCTATTCAGGTGGATTCGAGAACGGTTTAGACTCGCCAACCAAGACCGGCAACATTACAATTAGTTCATTAGGTAACATTCTAAAATCAAGTTTTTTTTTATTGATCTTGTTTTTTTTTTATTCCAGACATTAACGTCGTAAACCACGACGAGATGTCAATGACCCAACTGAAGGAAATATTGTCGAACATATCGACGGTTATCCTGAACAACCCTGAGGTGCGGCACGCCCTCACCAAGGAGACCTACGACGCCGTCATCACGGAGTGGTTCTTCAGCGATATAGAGGCTGGGTAAATTTTCATGGACTTGAAACAAGGTACTATCCATAAAGTACGTCATGCTTCTCATATTTACTTCTCAGAAATGTGACCAACAGCGACAAGGTGGGAGAGAGGTCTTAAAATCGTGAACGTGTGACGTACTTTATGGAGTGGGGACCCCAAGCATCAAATGCGTTTTTAATTTCAACGTCAAACAATATCATTTCTGACGTTTGAAATAACGCGCACAAAGTTCTAGATTACGGCTCTTCGAGCCGGATAAAAAATCTATTGTCTTATTTAACAAATAGTTTGAATGTCATGAACTTATAACAAGCCTTATCTATATCCAAATAATGTTTTTTGTAGCGCAAACAACGTTGACGTACGCGTTGGTATTTCGAGTCCAAAATTCAATGTTAATCGTGATCAGTCAGTTTAATTTGGAGTAATGCGACCAAATCGCATAGGGGCGCAATCGGCATGTAATTTCATAGTAACTAACAACATAGTCGTCGATGATGGTTGATCGTTGTCCAGTAGGATCATCGTGCAAACGTCCACATGATCGTCCCTACTTTGTCAGCTCACCGATCAAAGACGAATATAGACTAACATCAGCGAGCCTCAACACAAACTTCTTCTTGCCGTGGGGGAGTAAGCCGACTCGACCGGAATGATACCATGACCTCACAGAAAACTGGCGTGAAACGCTGTTGTGCTGTTTCGTTGATTGTGTGTTTACCGGTGGCCCAACTTCCCTAATCCGCTATTCCTATTCCCACTCCCTATTTCCTCATAAAAGCCGGCAACGCACTTGTAACTTTTCGGATGTCACGAGTGTCCATGGGTGACGATAGTTGCTTTCCATCAGGTAACACGTCTGCTCGCTTGCCTTCTAAAAACCATAAAAAACATGCTCGCGTGTCATTATCTACATTCACCGATTATAAAGGGGAGCCATTTAATGGGAATTCATTTCCTTCCAGTTATGCCGCCACGCTGAAGGTCCCCTGGATAGTTCTGCATGGAGAGATGGCCCCCCACATGGAGAACCTGGTGGATACGGTGCGACACGTCCCCACCATCCCCGTCATGTTCAACACCGCCCCCATACCCATGAACCTCCCCCAGCGGATGATGAACACCGCCTGGTTTTTACTGATGAGCTTTGGGTTTTTGTGAGTGTTCGATATTTTTTTAACTATTTTCAAACATGTACCAGCTTTTTTCCGCGGCTTCGCACGCTTTAAGAAGTATTTTCGTAGAAACTTTCAACCCCTATTTCACCCTCTAGAAGTAAAATTTCATTAAAGGTTTAAACACGTATTCATTAAATTTGTAATCGGCAGCCCAGAAACAAAATTTTAGGTCTCTAACTTAAAAAATGACGAACTTGCATAGAAAAATTTATAAAAACTTTAACCCCCTTTTCACCTTCTTAGGAGTAGAATTTCAAAAAATGATTAAACACATATTCATTTATACTGAATCAGTAGCTCAGAAATAAAATTTCATGTATTTATCTGAACAAATGACGAACTTTAATATAAACTTTCAACCCCTATTTCCGGTGGCGTAACTACAAGGTGGCAAGCCGACAAAATGCCACGGGTCCCCAGCCGGAAGGGGCTCCCGATCAGCCACCCTAGACGAGTGGCAAGCGATTATTTTTTACAATAATCACTTGACGTGTTTTTGTATTGGATTAACAAAGTTGAACGAAAACGAATTTGCCACAGGCCTCGAACGGTGTAGTTACGCCACTGCCTATTTCACCCCCTTAGGGGTAGTAATTTTAAATTACATTCTTAGCGGGTGTCTACCCAATAAAACAACCCTACTCACCAAATTTCATGGTTGTAGCTTTAACAGTTTTTGCTCGACGAATATGAATCAGTCAGTCAGTCAGGACTTGTTATTTTATATGTAAAGAATATGTTTTTTTAACTTTGCGGCATGTGATATGTAGCCATAATAATATGTTCTAAATGTCTATATAGCACGGTTGTGACGGTTTCACTATTTTTATGTAAGCTTCTTTATTTTTGCCGGCTACATTCTACTGAACCTTCATGAAACACATTTTCTTATGCACTCTTTCCACTATATTCACTTTTTACAAATTTGTAAAATCGAAGTGAATATAAAGGAAACAGTGCATGAAAAAGTGTGTTTATTAAGGTTGAACATGAATTTCCAAAACTTTCCTCAAACTTTTAGCCATTGTCAAACACTGTTGTCCTCTCCGAATTTAGCCAGTCAAATTCGTAATATTCTAAGGTACTTATACCTTATACCTGCATAACGCATCGTCCGAAAAAAACATCCTATTAATATAGTTATCAACGCCAAAGAAGGATGTATCTGTAAATGTTTGTTATTCATTCACGTTAACGAGGTTAACTGATAATCTATATGCTTCTAACAGCGGGTAAATATAACTAAATGATGCTCTTCACAGAAAAGACTTCTCAGCAAACGAAGCGGAGTACCACGCGAAGTTTGGTCAGTTCGCCGAAGCCCGCGGTCACAAGCTGCCTCCGTACTGGGACGCGATCCGCGATGTGTCCGTCCTCTTCCTCAACTCACATCCGTCCTTCACGCCAGCACACAGCTTGCCGCCTAATGTCGTCGAGATCGCTGGCTACCACATTGATGATAATGTGCCACCGTTGCCGAAGGTTAAACTTGTGTTTGTTTGTGGCTTCTTGTACAGAAATTTCAATCCAAGTGTGAGCATATGACAAATGATATACGAGTTTGGAGCAGCGGTATAGTATACCAAAATATTTCGCAGTCAACCCAAAATATTATTTCTTACCCGTAGTATATTTTCTTTCCGTTTATTGTTTCCTATTTTAGGTGAATTTTGAATTTCTTGCTGATCTGCGCTGCTGGGTAATTTCCTTAATGTGATAACGAACTGACGAAGATTTCCACTCCTTCAGGATTTACAAACGCTACTGGATTCGTCCAAAAATGGAGTGATCTACTTCAGCATGGGCTCCGTGATCAAAGCCAAGAAGCTCCCGGAGAAATTGCAGAAGGAGCTCATCAAGATGTTCGCTGACCTCCCCTACACTGTGCTGTGGAAGTTCGAGGCGGAGATCGAGGACCTGCCCAAGAACCTCCATGTCAGACCTTGGATGCCGCAGACGAGCATATTGAGTAAGTCTCGCCTAAACTCATGATCCGCTGAACCGATTTGCGACTTTTAGTCTTGAAATAATCATAGAAGTCCCGTTGCTCACTCTAGTCTGACGGACGCAATCTATCCGAATTTCTGATCAGAAAAATTTGTACGCCTGTCAGATACTATACAAAAACCTGTATGAGATTTCGGAGAATACGCGGAGTCGACAACAAATCATATATATGAACTGAATACGTTTCAGCAGGGCAAGCCAGATTTTTTTTTTTGATCAGAAATTTTGATAATGTGCGGGCTTAAAAAGGTACAGATATAATAATTGTATTACGAGAATTTTAAAAATCGCTTACGTGATTGCGTATATATTGGTCCATGATCGCATCTTTGACAATTAATACAAAACGGAAGGTAAAAATAAGAGTTCCTAATATTATGTTAAATAGTGCGTAATATTTCATTCTCTAATAAATACATCATAAAACTGTTGCAGCCTAATAAATGTATACTTTATGTATATTTATCTCGTTAAACGCGAAATTCGTTTTTGAAAAACTTGATTTTTTCCGAAACGCATCCTTCGCATAAAGGTAAGACAGTAGTTCAACTCAGTTGTGTGCGTGGCTTTATGTATGCGTGCGCTTGGGAATACACAACTTTCATTGATGTGTCACTTGTCAATGACGCGCATCATACGACAAGCTTACCAACACATAAAGCAGCGCGCATAACTGTGTTGAACTACATAGGTCACTCACTCCTACGGCCTACCTGTACTTTTCCAGCTCATCCAAACGTGAAGGTGTTTATAACGCACGGCGGCGCGCTCAGCACCATCGAGTCCCTGCATTTTGGGAAGCCGATCGTGGCGGTACCGGTGTTCGGAGACCAGCCCAGCAACGCCGAGCAATCGGTGCGGGCCGGCAGAGCCCTGCTAGTGCCGTACTCGCCAGACATGGTCCCACAGCTCAGGGAGGCCTTGAATGAAATGCTCACTAACGATAGGTAAGTACGTCTGTATTAAGTTCATGTTATAGCCGTGGGAAAGCCTTATACTTCGGCATGAACGGGCCGGCTCGACTGGAGAATTACCACAGCTTTATAGAACACTACCATAAAAGAAAGCTTGAGCTGTGTTTTGTCGATTGAGTGAGCTTACCGGAATAAAAACAGCCTAGACGGAACATAGCAATTAAGTCACGGCTTGGGTCGGAGATTGCCTAGTTCCCCCATAGTACTAAATGTCAAGCTGCATGACCATCTAGGGAGCGCATAAAACTTTTTGTGGGATGTTTATAATTGACCTCCTTCCAGCTACTACAAGCGGGCCCAGTTCCTGTCGAGTCTGTTCCACAAGCGGCCGCTGTCGCCGAAGAAGCTGGTCACTAGCTACGTGGAACTCGCCATAGAGAGCAAAGGTACAGTTTATTGTTGACCTCCTTCCAGCTGCTACAAGCGGGCCCAGTTCCTGTCGAGTCTGTTCCACAAGCGGCCGCTCTCGCCGAAGAAGCTGGTCACTAGCTACGTGGAACTCGCCATAGAGAGCAAAGGTACAGTTTAATAATTGTATTAAGTGCGCTAAAATGATTTCTTACGTTTTCAAAAGTTGTTAAACTCGAGATGTGATCTCAAAAATAAGCTTGGCAACATACCATATTCGCGCGACTGCTGGTCATTTTCATAAAGTGGACTCTAGATTTAAGTAATTGTTGATTACTTTAATCTAGAGTCCACTTTATGACTTTACTTCACTATACCATCGCAAAGAAGGCACATTATCAGTGATATCGCTTAACGATGACCTTTGATTATAAGATTTAACTAATTAACAGGTGCCCACCATCTTCGCTCAAAGACGCGTCTATACAAGTGGTACGAGGTCTGGATGTTGGACCAGGCGGCTGTTCTTGTAGTGGTGCTGTACATCCTCTACAGAGTTATCAAGAAGATAGGAAGTTTGGTAGCAGGAAAGTTCTCGAAAACGAACAAAGTTAAGAAGCAATAACGTATAGGTAAGGTATTGTAAATAAATATTTTATACGAATTTTTTTTTGTCGTTATTCATTTAATTCCTTTATTATGACTTGAGTTGCTATTTTGCGAGTACTAAGGTCGATATTAGAATGGAAATTGACAGGGACCCTAAAAATGTTTCGTGGAAGCCAAGGTCGCGGCTTGTCTATTTGTCTACATGTTAGTCTAAATGTCTACTTTTTGATAGAGGGTTAATGACCGCGACAGCCTCGATTGACCGATAGCACTATTAGATAAGATAATGTAGCCGGGTGATTCAACTTTTTTTGTACCGCAATTTCTGCCTTTACGAGTTTAAACCGTAATAATTACTAATACCTAATTTCAATCTAATCATATACACAGTATTTTATTACATAGATCTATATTATGTCTGAGAATTTCAGAAAAAGTACAGTTCTTATATGTTCAGAAGCAGTTGCCCGGGCACAAAAAATGTCCCAGAATTTGTATGAAAATATTGTTTTGTCCCCAGTATCACCGACTTTATACATAGAAATGTTTTGATTTAGTATTTATTCAATAAATTATCGATTATGATATTTCATTGGCTATCGAATAAACTTATTTTATCGAAGAAAAAGCTATACGCTGGTTGACTTTTTATTCAAAGATTTGTCTGGGACAAGAGAAAGTTAATCCATCCAGCCACTCAGTTGCTATCAATAGTTTTGATTGATCGCAAATAACTGAACTTACAAAGAAACATTTCAATGTCAGCTCATACCGGTTCATTTACGATTAATTAAAACCATAATTTTGTCGTGGGAGAGCCATGCTTCGGCACGAATGGGCCGGCTCGATCGGAGTGATACCACGGCCTCACAAAAAACTGGCGTGAAACGAGGTTGTGCTGGGTTTCGTTCAGTGAGTGAGTTTACCGCTAGCCCAACTTCCCTAATCTCCCCTATTCGCATTTCCTATTCCCTCATAAGGGCCGGCAACGCACTTGGATGTTGCGAGTGTCCATGGGCGATGGTAGTTTTTTTTTATAAAAATAAGGGAGCAAACGAGCAAACGAGTTACCTGATGGAAATCCCCCTTAATATCACAAAAAATCGTGTATTATCATAAAAATCATTAAAAAAACTTCAGTTATTTCATGTTCGTCATTAAAGTATTCATTAATTTGCTTGATTAGGCTATACCTGCTTATTATTATGCTTTAAGAGCGTCTGTCTTCAATGATAAATTACTTTAGTCCCCCAAGGTTATGAGTTCATAACAGTATACAAGTTACTAGTCGACTTGTAAAATACTAAGTAACAGATGTTGATACCAGTGTTATTGTTGGTTTAAAAAGTAAAAAAAAAAAACAAAAGAGATAGTATTTTTGGGGAAGGATATATTGTGTTTAGAGACGCAACTAGGTTAACATAAAACAATGTCACTAAAGTTTTCGAAGGTTATAGTATGCCGGGCATCCGAGATCTCCGAGAGGATTGTGTACCAAACGGTTTCCATACAACGGGCCATAACCTTTTCCACCCTCTAAACCCTCACCTCGAGTAATGGTTTTGTAGTATGTTGTGAAAATGCCTCAGAACTAGGCTTCTAAGTTTTTGTTTTTTAAATATTTATTTTAGATTTGAAAATACTGAAACATCTTTGTCTTGTATGAAATCACTAAAATGATAATATATCAAAATCTATGATAAATATTTAAAAAACAAAAACATAGGAGCGAAGTTCTGAGGCATTTCCACAACATACTACAAAAACATTACTTTAGGTAAGGCTCGTTGTGTGGAAACTGTTTGGTACACAATCCTCTTAAGCATTAGTCAATAAGGATAAAGCTATTTTAAAATAAATAATAACCATAACGATGGACGAAGAAAATCACAGGAGCTTACACAATTTTAAACCTTATCTTAATAGCAACAAATAAAAAATCTAACACCGGCCTTATAAAGATAAATTTGAAGATCAAAATTTACAAGATAACGTATCGAACAGCGAACTGTAGTCAGTTATAAAATAGCCGTGGCTCCGTAAATCAGTGTCACGCGCTTGTGTTAGTACTTACAAGAATGAACAATAATAAGGAAAATAAATTGTAAAATATCACTCGGTTTTGAACTGTGAACAAAATAAGAGCAGGCAGGTGCATCTGACTGCTGAATTTTTGTAGTTAAAGACCAATTCAAGATGAAGATTTTTGTACTATTTCTCTGTGCACTGTCGACGGCGTTCGGCTACCGACTGCTGGCTGTCCAGACCGCGCCGTCGAAGAGTCACTACAACCTGCTGGTGGGGCTGGTGAAGCCGCTACTGGAAGCGGGACATGAGGTAACAGATCATCTGGATCCTAATATGAAACTGCAGTTAATGTACTTGACATTTTACACGGCATGACCGCCAATCTTAAACCGTTTTTTTTTTCAATGTAAAAACATCTGAAACTCGTTTTCATCAATTATCTAAACTTCCACACTAATATTATAAATACTAAATCGTGTCTGTCTGTTGCCTCTTTACACTCAAACCGCTGAACCAGTTTGTCTGAAAGTTAAGGTACGGAGATACATTGAACCCTGGGGAAGGACACTCTTTTTATCTTGGAAAAATGTACGGTTCCTGCGTAATATTTCAATTTAAGTGCAACAGAGTTTTTTTTAATAAGATAAGGAGGCAAACGAGCAAACGGTTTGCTTGATAGAAAGCAACTACCGCCGCCAATGGACGCTAGCAACATCAGAAGAGTTGACCTGCAACTCTTCTGATGTTGCTAGCGTTGCCGGCCTTTAAGTTGCGGGCATCATTTAGTTTCGCATAAATACTCATGCAACACAACAAAGCGGCAACTGCATGTGAAAATCGGCTACTTGTATGGAATTACGGACGAAAAGGAAAAGTAATACCTTCAGTCAACTCTGACGTACTTTTAACAATACTAGAGGTCGTCCTTTGGTCTAAATATCTAAATCCATATTGTAAAGGAACTATAAAAAACTCTATTTTCAATTCAATCACATATTTCATTTTGGCTTAAAGGTCTTGTTACCAGGTCATAAAATTTTATTAAAAAAAGCACCGACATCAACCATAAACAAAAGAGTATTTTGTGTATGATTATCGTGGCATGTCAAAATATTATAGTGCGCGTATCATTTTTTTATTTAAATATGTAAGAGGAAACCATATTTTAAAATAATATTGGCATTCCACGCTTCTCCTCCGTATCAAGTATAACTGGAAGAAATTTCATGCTTTTACATCTACGTGTCTTTCGTCAAAAGGGGTACAAAGTTTTCCGCTCGCGTATATATTAATATATAGATGTAAATCGAAAATCCTCTAAACCAGAATGTCCCAAGGCCCTATCATTTAAAGTCTATTACATGCTTGAAAATCACTTTAGTAAAAGAAGGTCATGTCGAAACAAGATTTTTATAAGACTAGCAGACCCGGCAGATGTCCTGCTGGTCTTGATTTATGAAAAAAGTAGTTCTTAATTCATAAATCCCGTAATGCAACGATTGAAATACGTTAGGGCCGATTTACACTTAATTTAGTCGAGTTGCGAGTTGCGCGATCGGCGAGTTTAGTTATTTTTGACGTTTGAACGATAAAAGCGAGTTAAGTTGTAAGTTGTTAATTAAGTTGGCTTGAATAGAACGCGATCCTATTTTTTGGCGCGTTAAGTGCAAAATGCTACCCATCTCGCGTCTCCCGCACCTCGCCAACTTAACTCACCAGCGTGTAGACGATTGAGTTATCAAAAATTTTAATACAATAGGTATTTAATTTAGTAAAATATTAAATGAAATTAGTTTTTAGGCAGTAATTGAGCAATTTATGGAGACTTATCTTGTTATCGAACCAACAACTTATGATTACTTAACTCGCCTACGTTTGAACGT
>JAOTAV010055039.1:0-41414 GCA_026546445.1 Cyclargus thomasi
ACGAGATAAATGAAAACTTTGAGAGAAGACATATCTTTATGGTTCATAAACCATGCAGCGTTATCTCCTGAGAAACTGAGACGCTCCTAACTCCTTTCACAGAAATAGGGTAGTTTATTGTAATTCCTCTGTACTCACAACGTAACAATGTCCTTTTTCTATAAGATTAGTTTATACTTAACTTTTTTTTTTAGTATATACTGCACAGTACTTTTATTGGCATTAATAAACAACTTATAGACTTAAAGCATGCTCTACTTTCCCGCCGGGACTACACGAGACTTAAATGTAGAGGCCATGTCCGTCAATATCCGTGCCGTCCCGTTCATAATCGCCATGTTCTCTATGGTGGCACTTAGTATAAAATACTTTATTCTGTGGGCGGGACATGCCGGGAGTTTCGACAAGTTCCGTGTTGCCATATATATAGATCTCCGTATTTATCAGTCAGTGGTGCCATGTATATAGCATTGTAAGTACTTATTGTAATAACACACTAAAAATCTGTAGTAAATACGTATTATCGTGTAGTAACGATAATAACTTCATTTTAAGATTAATTGTGTTTCTATTTCATTATAAGCGATTATTAATACACAACAATAGTTACTAATTAGTTAATATTTTTTTTAATAATAGTAAACAAAACAATTTCGGCGGCTGATATTTGGTATCTGATATCTCGTATGCACTGATTAATAATTAGTTGTATCTCGTTTGAGCGTCAATTCATAACTAACATAAATATAAATATAACAGTTAGACAGGATTCGGGAACGTAGAGGCGGTCTCGTGCTTCCTGCGAAAGTTTCGGCTCCCGGCGAACACCATTAGTGTAGAAGGGGGCTTAAGCTGTAAAAGCTAGGCTGTGTAATTACTGCTTATTTAAAGTTGGACAATCTAACTATTAAGCTTCAGCATCTATTTAATAGATGGCGCTAGTGAACCCAAAGCATAGAATAGCTCCTAATTATGCTGGCCCAATTCCCAAAAGCGTAATCAATCGGTCATCATCGTCGGTTTAAAAAAAAAACAATTTTAATATTATCTCTTTTTCATTTAATATATTTTGTTTATTAAGCTTTTTAAGTCAACATATAACAAGAAAACAACTCGTGAATCTCATTTCATTTAATATACACATTCACATGAACACATTTCAATATTAATAAATTACTATATTTTACATATAAAAATATGTACATTGTACAAGTCGTCAACCTTACAAAATAGTGTATTTAAAGTATAATTTTGTCTAAATTTTCGAAGGCATTAAAAATTATTGTCTCCTGGTATTTAATAATAACACCATACAGTTTTATGGTTAATGGGGGAAATTGAAAGAGAGCCAGTTGACGGACCTACGCCATTTGGTCGAAATATATCAAACCAACCAAATGACGTAGGCCCGCCAACTGGCTCTCTTTCAATTTCCCCGGTAGTACAAGCTATATGGAATTGTAACCAGTACAATTACGATAGTGCTTATAAACACAGAATATCCATATAAAATAAAAAAAACATTTAAGAAATTTAAAATATACTTACCAGAAAAAGTCACAATAATAATAATAATTGTCAAAAAATGCACAAACACTAATTGCGACATTATGTCCGAATATTATATGTGTGGATACACATAAGAACGTCATGAAAGTTGGTCCACAGATATTTAACAAAACGCGTACTGAAGCGACATCTCACATCCTCATGAAAAACAAATATTCAATACGGAAGTGAAGTCACTGTGTCGCTGTTAGAGCCTCTCCACACTTAGTGGATTTGGTACAGAGTGAAGTAAGCATGCGGATGACATGGACAGTAGTTTACTTTTTACCAAGCTACTGACAATGTCATCCCCACGCTCATTCCGTACCAAATCCGATTAGTATGGACAGGCTCTAAGACCGGCCGCACACGTACGTTTTCCAGATTCGTTTTTCGAAAAAAAAAAAACGTTTTTGAAATTTCGTACCGTTGCTATACATTCTCTTGTTCACGAATTCGGAAAACCTAATACGAAAAACGTACGTTAACCTTATTATTTCCTCCACCGAGATTCTGCAACTCACGAATCACAAAATTACACGTCCGGCTTCAGTCGTACGTAACAAATTTCTAAGAATAATTATTGAGCCAATGTCACATTGTCTGGTCATGTTTTATCGATGCTACAAAGCAATTATTGTCGACCCCAGAGAAAGCAAGATTTATTATTGTGAAACTGTCAAGATTAGTCATGAAAACATAACACATTGGCGTGTTCGCTAGCATTTTTGAGGCACGCGCAAGTCTCTTATGCGCATGTCAAACTCTCGTAATGTCATGGCAACACCAACTCAAGTTACATCTTGACATGTAACCAATAATAAATATTTTTTGATGTTGTCCTGACAACGCTTGTGTTTGACATACGTGACAAGAGACTGCGCGCGCATGCAAATCTATCCAAAAACGCTAGCGAACACGGCCAATAACATCAACAAAAAACAACCAAAGATACATAAAACATTTTTAACAAGTAATTTGGTCCTAATAAGGTATAAAAATAGATATTTCTATAGTCAAAACGATACAACACAGTATTGTAGTTAATTCACCGTAGCTTGACAGGAAACGTCATATAAAATTAATTCAACAGATAATATTGTATGAAGTTCAGTAGGTACTAACTGCCGAGTTATTTTGAACGGACCCAACATAATTTTTTAATCTTTTGGTCTTAATATCAGGTTATTATTTGTCCAAACTACGGCATTCACTTAAACGATAAAGTCCTTTTTTTTTCTCTTAGAATAAAAAAATATATATTATCTATTCACAATTTCGCTCATAGGAGAGTCCATCTTCTTATTCTTCTTAGCTGAAAACTGCTCTCCTAATATCTTCATGACTTGTGCGTGGGTTTTGGATCCGTCTTTGAGGGAGCTGTAGTTTTCCTTCACGTACTGTGCAAACTCGTTAAGGCCACCTTTCCTGGCGGGCGTCGACACAACAACGCCATCTTTGTTCTTCTTGTTGACTATCACTTCAAAAGTTCCATGGCAGTAGCCACAGCACTTCTTCGTGACGTCAATAGATTTCGAATGGCGCTTGATACTGAAAATAAAATTAAAATACCTTGTTACGTTGATGATAATTTTATTTGTAGACTAGAGGACCTGATAGAGTTTGTCCTGCAGGTTTTGGTTTGTGAATCTATTCTCAAGTTGTTTAAACATACACACAAAAATGTTATTTTTTTGGGATATTTAGGGGGCAAGCGAGCAGACTGATTACCTGATGGAAAGCAACTGCCGTCGCCCATTGACACTCGTAACATGCGAAAAGTCGCAAGTGCGTTGCCGGCCTTTATGAGGGTATACGGAATGGGAATAGGGATAGGGGGATTAGAAAGTTGGGCCACCGGTAAACTCACTCACTGGACGAAACACAGCACAATGCCGTTTCACGCCAGTTTTCTGTGAGGCCGTGGTATCACTCCGGTCAAGCCAGCCCATTTGTGCCGAAGCATGTCTCTGCCGCGACTAATGAGTCCAGTCGTTTGGGAGAAGTTTTTATATAACAACGTCCGTCGGGCCCGCAAGTATATTTCTATAAAATAATATACAAACAGCAGTATTATTTTCCATTTATATTAACTACCTAAACAAAAGAACAATAGACATAAAGTTATCAGTTAATGTACTCGATATACCCCAACAGTTAAGAAAACAATAGGACATTAATTCTATTTTATATTTTACTTAACACTGAGAAAAAGGTGTTGAGTAATTAAAAAGCATATTTTTTTAAATTTCATTACTTGCTGTATGTACTATCTACAGGTCTATAAGGCTCTTACGACGCAAGATCATCAGAGTACAGAATACTTTTATTTTAAATAAATGTGTCGCGCTTGAAATAGTGAGGTGAAGTGCCCCAATCTAATCAGAGAAGTCGATTCATATCTGACGGCAATACGTAATCGGAATTTGGTCGTACAACGCCATTTTAAGGGTTTCGTAGCCAAAATGGCAAAGAGCAAAACTTTTATAGATTCGTCATTATGTCTGTGTATCTTTCCGTCTGTTCGTCACAGACATTTTTCTCCTATCGAGAACCGTCATTTTTGTGGCATTTGAAGCGGATTTCAGCGGCTTCACGTGGCACTAGTGGCATACAAACAAACATCCTCTCACCCAAAAAAACTCCTCAAACTCGCTTAAACTATAACAGTCTACTATTTGCTTACTCATGATTATTTTTTATTTATATTAAATATGCATTATGTATTAATTATATTACATTGTATGTATTTCTATTAAAAATATGCTGCGTGTTGTCTGTCAATCGTCTGACATGGTATTTTGGGATCCACATCCTTTTTGACATCTTTGAACGGCACCGCCTTACATTTAATAAATTGTTTTTTTTCTTCTTGTTTTACCCATTTATTTATTTATGCTATATGTTCTTACTTTTATTTTGTATTTATATTGTATTCGTGTACGAGTACTTGAGGTGTGGTGTAAAGCATGTCAAATAAATGTTTTATTATTATTATTAAACTATCGCCAGTGGTGAACTTTCAAGATGAGATTATATTACCTCGTAAAAAGCCTTAGCTGTACCTTTAAATTTTCTAGTGTTACGAGTGTTCATGGAGGACGGCAGTTGCTTTCCATCAGGTTATGTCGTTCCTCCCTTCCCCCCCCCAATTTAATGAATATTACAGACGTACCTGTATCCACATCTGGTACACTTATAGGAGTACTTGTAATGTATCTCCATGTCGTGACACCGCGAGATCTCTCCCAGCTCGGGGTACACTCGGAGTGACTTTGTTGCCCTGGAAAATTATTTTTTTATATAGTTTGAACTGAACCATGCTATATGGGCAGGGGTCACCGATTAATTTTGCACAGAAAACCGGCGCCGAAAAGTAAATAAACCTTTGTAATTAGTTAACATTTTTAATAAATTTAAAGTTAACATCAATAACATTTTTAGAATTATTTAATCGTAAGGATAAACTACAAAAATAAATGGCTGGAACAGATAACCAAACTACTTATATTTTTATCCTGGTCCCACTTCAGAATAAAAAATTGATCACAGAAAAATACATACTGTAAAATATACACTTGTTTGTACAAGCCTTCATACATATTATTTAATTCCTGAGACGAATTCAAAGTGTAGATTTTCTTAAATCTCTGGCACACGCAAAAAATAATATTGAGGCCTACATGACGCCTACAATTTTTTTAAGTATTAAAACTGTCCTCTTCCTTTTTCCTGGGCACAAAGTACATACAATAGTATAAATTGAAACTGCGCCAGTTGATGGACCTACGTCACTTGGTCGGAATATGTTAATTTCATGTAAGTCGAGATCTGTCAGCTGGGCTTGACATAACTAAACCAACTTACTTAGATCCGCTATCTGGCTCTGTTCCTACTTCCCAGATTGTACATCGGTTTGGACGTGAAGAGGTAATTTGGACTGACATACTTAAAATATATTAGTAAGGGCACAAAATATTTTACCACTTCTTCCACAGAGGTCCATGTCCCGCCCTCAGTTCTCCGTCTATCAGCCAGGTGGCGGCGTGACATAACTCGTGTATTAACGTGTCCCTCAGACGCTGCGGAGTATCCAGCACCTTGGTGGACAGTTTAACACTTGAAGTCCGTATTCGCTCCCCACTGGCCGTCTTGATCAGCCTGTTTGTTGTTGTACTGGAACATATTTACGACTAGTTGATGCTTGCAACTTCGTTGCGCGAATATTTGTATATTACGGTATATCCGTACAATTTCCCGGGATAAAAAGTATCCTATGCATTGCCTTGACTTAATAGTTATTAAATAAAAGAAGATTTATTCGAATCCGTTCAGTAGTTCCAGAGATTAGCGCGTACAGACAACCAGATAAATTGACAACTTTTTTTTGTCGTTTGTTACTGTTCCTAAGCTCCTTACATTGAACAGATACATCAATTTTATTGTTTTATTACCTGTATAGATTTTGTAAGTAACCATAAGTTGTATGGAACTTCCTTAGACCTTGCCTAGTAAGAACTGATTTTTGTTATGATAAGAAAGTTTTCAAATCAATGTCATTTCAATGGAAAATTTTATAATTACATACCTAACAAACTCTAGTATCTAGACGAGACATTTAATTATTTTAATATGATAGGTCCCATCAGTCATACATTTTCCAATTAAAAAATAACTAATAAAGTAATACATAAAATACACACCCTGCAGTACTTCTCAATTTGGAGTCCCATAATATAGGCAGATCTGCATCCATGGTATTATCAAATACACCTTTGTTGAACTCATCAAAGAGCCGTCTAGCGAGTTTTTCTCGGAGAGTCTTATAGCTGTCATGATACTGCAAAGCTTCTATGTGACACCTCCATGACGGGACATTATCTGAAACATTTTAGTTGTGTAGTGTATTGACTTCCATACTCGGAAGAGGTGTGGCTTGTACAGGTATTACCAAATGTGGGGATACTATAGCGTCACCAGTTTGCTTCCGTTGTTTTATTTATTGAACCTGTGTCCAACTTATTGGACACTACAAGATGGTATTTGAATTTTGGTAGGCAGGAATCTAATATATCATTTTATTGGTTTATGAAATTAAGTACTATCTTTTATTACTGGACTAGATAGCATATAGAAATCATATAAAAACTGTATATAAAGTGATGTTACAAGTGAAGTATGAAAGTTATTCACCTGCTAAGGATCCAACAAAGCTGAGCCTGTTTACTAAAGCCTCACTAGGGGTGACTTTTACTTTCTGTATTTTATTTGTCAATGCTTCCACATCATTGTGTAATAGTCCAACCATTTCTGTGACAGTCATACCCTTCTTCTTGACTGAAGTAATTGCTTTTCGCATAGGTTTTTGTTTGGGTAAATCGGGAGTGCTAGGGATCTTTTCCGTGTATAATTTCTTCTTACACTTCTTATCAATGATATCATTTTTAGTTCTCTGCTTGATATCGGAGCCAGACAAATACAATTCTTTCTCCTTGACCAAATTAGTTCTGACATTCTCTTTGTCACTCTCATCATCATAAAATAACTTCTTCGAAACACCATTAAAGTTATCATATTTATGAGATATTGTTTTGAATAAGGATGGAATACTCTTCCACTTGTCTCCATACAAATCAGTGAGTAGTTTATGATGAGAATTTTGTATCTTTTTTATTGAGCATTGTTCCATTGACTCATTGGCTGTATCTTTGGGTGTTGTTGGTATGGTATCATTTCTTGGTGTTGCACATATTATATTTTGAGCCGGCGACCACCCGCCTATACTTGGTCTCGACTCTTTTGTATTTAAAGGTGACTCATGTGTGCAGTTTAATGAAACCTGAAATAACAATAGATATCCACATTACTAATATTTCTAATATTTCATTACCATATTATAAATGTAGTTTTAAAATAGGACAATAATAAATAAGTTCTGCAACTATTGGTAAAACCAATGATTGTTACCTGTCATGGGTTTTATTGACTCAGTATTGAATTATAAAATATTTTTTGATGAATAAACAAATGAAGTCATAGAAAAAGGTAAAATGACGTTACTAAAAAGCTTTTTAAAAAGAATATAATTTATATTTGTTTTACTTTGTCCAAAAATGCTTTATCTATACTAATATTATAAAGAGGTAAGCTTTTGTGTGTTTGAGGAGGGTAATCTCCGAAGGTACTAAACCGATTACAAAAATTCTTTCACCATTGGAAAGCTTTACTTGAGATTGCTATAGGCATTTTTATTTCAAAATAAATTAATTTTCATAAATTCAGAAAAAAAGAAAACTTTAATTAAATTCTTCTGAAATAAACTATTTAACTATATAATGTGCTGTAAATAAAAAGTTTATGCACTTTTATTATCATAATGTGTTACATACATTGCCTGATTTGCTGGGTTCCTCAGCACCGTCTGCAGACTCATAAGTGTCAGTAGAATCATTTATAACTATTGGTGAGCATAAAGTATTTGCTTTTAATACCTGAAAACATATTTAATAAGGTGTAAGTTGGATAAACTACAGTTATGTATTGCTCACAAAATGTATAAAATACTAGCATATTAGTATAAACTAATATAAAGTTCAAAATCAAAAATAGAATTTAAGATATAGTTTTCTTCTTGTCATGAGAGAAAATCCAGTTTTTTAAGACATGCTCTTAAACTTTTTACACCAATAAGAAATTTGAACTAATCATTAATGTAATTCCATAGTATAGTTACAAGCAAAATTCATTCTCCTAACTCATGTTAGGAGAATGCGCCTTTTCATAAAGGTGCATAGTATACTTACATTTCTTGTCAATTCCGACCGCAGTCTATCAAAAGATTCCTCTAATATAATGCAATCTGAATCGCGATTGATATCTTTTATGTCCTGAATAGCCTTTGTTTTTTTTAAAGATAGCTTTGCAAATCCTGAAATGTAAAAAATTTGAACTTGGTTACAAAAAAGCTTAATGTCAACTTGAAAAGCATAACAATTTGGAAACACATGTATACTTACGACTTCTTTTATTATTATATATCTTCTTCTCGTCCATTCTGTATAAAACAAAGATAATTATCTAAAATATTTATCACAAAACCATCACAAAACTCTGTAGAAATCCTTTCAAAAATTACCAGCCGTTACGCGGGTTGTCATTTGTCAAAGGTCAGCTGCCAGATTCCAGAATCCACATTCGAATGTCAAAGTGTTTTTTTATACTAAGAGATAAGGCTGTTACTTAAAAAAAACATTGCAATTGTGAAGTAAAAAAGCGGCAATTGAAATTGTGAAAACTTTACGTTTTCGTGCTCTGAGTGCCGATTGCGAGTTTTTTTCACATTTTTAACATTCACATTTGACCGTGAATGCGTTTTGCGCTTACGAAGATTTTATACAGCATGTAACCGTGAGCATCGCTAGGTTGCCCTTAACAAATCTTATATGAAATCTTAGTAAACTTGAATCGCGTTCACGGTCGAATGTGAAAAAAAAAACTTACACTCGGCAGTCTGATCTTATCTATTTACCTAATTTCTCACTTACAATCTTTTGCTTTTTCACTGTTGATTTTATTTTTGACTTTCTCCAAAACCTAATTAATAACAAATTTAAGGACTGAATTTACGACTTACTGAAGTCGTTATGTTAACTCAAGATGGACGATCCACAACCTGACGTTGTTGATCGCCCATCTTGAGTTAACTAAAGAGCTTAACTACTTAAATACTTTTGGACATACACTTAAAATTAAGTTAACTACTGTTTAACTTAATACGTGTAAATGCCATAAATGTTAGATAGCCAGACTATACCCTCGTCCTTGAGGCTATTACGATAAGATTTGAAGGTTAAATAATGAATACGGATAAGTTTTCTGTTTCAGTACGATCGTTTTTTTAAATTTGTAGGTCAGGACATGCGTCATAATTTATAATGAACTAAACTACATAGTTGAAAACCTGAAAATAGTTACAATAGCATTACAAATCTGCCAACTCACATTTCATTATACCGTGTCAATCATACATTGATAAGTTGGAAACGGGCAAGATATTATTATACAAAGTTCATACGTTCAACAACATCTCGTTTTTTGTTATTTTTATAATTACTTCTTTTAGTAGCCTGGAAGAAACTGTTTTCAGCAGTAAGGCCACGATTTCGGATTTTTTTTACTTAGTATTCGGACGCAAATAAGCACCTGACTGACATAAAGGGTTAACGCATTATTTTTTATTTGCCTCCATTTATCGTTCGAATAAACATACCTTTAGCAAGTAAGCATTAGGCTCACCCCAAGCTTAAGCTAAGTTGAATGGATCATTAAGCGCAACTCAGCGGTGTTACGGGATTTTAAGATTGCGCTCCCCGGGCTTCTGTAGCTTTCCGCCTCAACATCCTAGGGTCCCGTAGTCTTAGGGATGGCCTGGCTGCCCCTAAGCCGCCCTCGTGGTCTACCGCCCCGGGCCCGTGCCCTGGCCCTAGGGTTAATACAGCCCTGGGAAACTTAGTTGGGCCATTCGGGGCGTCGCACGCTATGTAGGTAAAGAAGCGCCTTGCCGGTTTTTTCGCAATTTGAAATGAAGTTAGGGGGCACCGAAGAAAGGAGGGATAAAGGCGGCACTAGGTACATTTTACTCTATAAAAAGGAGACTATGTCCTTGTCTATTTTCTATTCTGTGTAAGTGCCAGATAACAATAAAACCAGTCGACTTACGAAGCCTAATAACTAATTTTGCTGCTGCCTATCTTAGAGGTGGAATTTTTACATTGTGAGTGCTATGTGCTTACTTAATTATTATATGTGCAGCTCAATGTCTCTGTAGTCTTAAATTCAGTCTATAATGTGGGCTTGATTTGGGCTATATAAACTGCTCTTTTGTAGCTATTTCTCTGAAAACTACGGTACCTGATGGTACCTTAGTTTACCCACTGCCGGTGTTAGAAGGCCTTTGACTAGATAGAAGGCTAAAGCTTTAACAAGGTGAAGCCTTCAAACTACTTTAAAGCCTTATGGTGTCCTATATGTTATGGCCAATTTGCACATTTTAATTTGTAAAGAAGGTAATTAACGTATCTTAAGGTGTCTTAAGTGACATAACTTAAAGTGCATAGTCTATAAAATGTCATATCTTGCCTCATGCCTGCCTGAAGCCCGTGGTCCAGTGGTACAGAGGGGGTCGTTAGTTCAATTCCCGCGTTGGAAATATGTTATTTCCAAGTTTGGTTAGGACAATGCAGACTAATCACCTGATTGTCTGACAAGTAAGATGATCCATGCGTCGGATGTGCAAGTCGGTCCTGCGTCTGATCTCTCGCCATTCGTGTCGGTCATCCGTCCTACTGGGTAATGGAAGGAAGAGAGATTGTTCTTGTGTAATTCGCACACACTTGGGCACTATAAAATTACTCCTGCGTAACAGGCCCAGTTTCGGTGAAACCGGTCACCGCCACCGAAACCAATATGGGAGCTGTTATTATTATTTTGCCTGTTCAGTGTCCGTACAGCTTTCATCTACAAGTAAAACACTTTAATGTCGAATATACTTTGCTCACTCACGATCACGTTACAGGGATATCACGACAGGTCGCATTTTTCCTCCGTCGCGTCGTAAAACTCGTTTAAAAATGCGTCCCTCTGCAATGCGTCTCATCACAATTAGCACGAAGCTTTGTACTCGGATAGATGTGCGTGAACGGAGTTTCAAAACTTGTGATCAGTGCACAAAAAAGAAAAAAATGACCTAGCCATTTGATTGCATAACAAAAAATGAAAGGTAAGCAAAATGGAGGTTAGAGGCGTTATAATTAGAGGGTTTGAGACATTGCAACTTTATGTACTTAGTTTAGGAATTCCTTTTTTGGATAAAGTAAATACAGATCCATTTTATGTCCAAACTCCAACCAAACCTCTTTATTTGCAGTTTTTTAGTGTATTCCAGAGTCTTTTTTTAAATTTATTTAATTTAATTAAACTTAAGAAGTACCTAGTACAAATTTATCTCGCCAAACCGAAGATTGTCGGCTAGTCTGTTATCTTTTAATTTTTTTTACAAAATAAGGGGGCAAATACGCAAACGGGTTACCTAATGGAAATCGACTACCGTTGTCCATAGATACTCGCAACATGGAAGAGTTGCTGATGCGTTGCCGGCCTATTCAGCGCTATGTTGGAATAGATAATCAAACCGCTAATTTTCGATTGCTGTGGAAAATGAAGCAGAACGGTAGTTCTCTCATTACCAAGCTACAATATGATATGGAAGAATTACGAATCGGTTTATTTTTTTAAATAGTGTCTTTATTGTTAAGTCTAATCTGCAAATTATTATTTAAACCACGATCATGGTTTGGTTAAGATTGCACAATTTCAAAGTTAGCAAAAAAAGGACATTTAGATCAAATTCGTAAATTTTGAAACATCCAGAAAAGTACCGAAATCCCCATATTAAGAATGAAAGTGCGTTTGTTTGTTCATGATTTCTTCACGCGCTAACGAAACAAAGCAACAAACGACTTGATTTTATTTTTATTATATTTTATTTTAAGACAAGATTTTCGAATTCCACGCGAGCGAAGCCACATAATATTTACATAATACAGCAGATGCAACAGGGAATATGCATGTTTTTTTATTCTTTCTTTAAATATATCTATCGTTATTGAAAAACGATGTAGTACAATCAGTATTTCGAAAAAAAATTAAAACAACAAAGTTACAAGCCTTTAAAGAAGTTAGTTAGAAAGAGAAATCCGATATTGATTGTGACGTCAAAGCCTACAAGCTGCATGCAAAGTTCATACTAAATTACCTTTTCAGAGAAAGAGATGGGTAGAACTTAAATCTTATTTTTTTTTATTATCCCAACAGAATTCAGATATTTTTAAATTTCTGCATAACTTTTAGCCCACTATCATAATAATTTACATTCAATAATTTTTGTTTTACACGCATCTTCCCATCTGTTATAAGTTTGGCATTAAATAGCGTAAGAAATACATACAATGTTTGTTTTGCAAAGTTTGACCCTCTTTTTATTCTGAAATGCATTTTGTAGCACTAATGTTTGCATTAGGCGCTCTACCCTTAGCTCTACCTTATAAAGGTTATTAATATATGAGATAATGCATCTTTTCGATTGATTAATCCTTGCTGCAACCTTCCCTCAAGGGTGGCGACGCAAGGTCTTTGCCACTGTACACATTCACCCTTGTCCTTTCAACCGCGCATGCGCTATGAAACCTTCCCTCAAAAACTCACCAAAAACACCCGAAATTGGAATAAAACACATTCCGAATTCGATTTTTTTCAAATAACTTCTTCCATTTTAACTGCAGTTTGCAAACGTTGCGAAATCATGAGCGGACGATTTTTCAAAAATCGAATGTTTCCGTCAGTGTGACGTCAGACGCCGCGGTGCGAGCACGTCTTGTACGATGTGATGGTGAGTGTGGTGTAGTGACTTGGTGTTAGACTGTTAGTTGGCACAGGTGTACAGCTCAATCCTCCAGCTCTCTAGCTCCTTAGCAGCATGAGCTTATTAATTTTATCCGGGCGTGAGATCCAGCATGAGTCCGAAATGATTTGCTCGTCCCAGGTTGTTTTTCAATAAAATTCTTTTTTCTCACGGAATTCTTATATTTTTTTTAAATTTTAATAGAAGAATGTTATGTGTTATGATTGTGACGTACCTAGTGCACGATTAGTATTGGCTTAAGCAAAATTATAAGTTCCTATTACGATGTCATAATATTTAGTTATTACTATTATCATTTTGGTTAAAAACCTAGCTAAAATATAATAAAATGTGAAATACTGATCGTATCAGACGACTTTAAGTTTTCGTAAAATTGTGCAATCGTATTTTGAACCTGACCTAGGTTAAGTGGATGTATACCAAGTATTATTATAAGCAGTGAATTGTAACATGCGTAGTTACTACACATGTATACGGTAATAAATTATTCTGTTAACTTTCCAAAATAATGTCTTGAGTATGAGCAGTTTTTATTTGCGAGTAACTTTCCCTATCAGCTGTTTCATTAAAAAACGCGAGCTCTTCCATACTATTTGTAAGAAGGTGTTTTTTCCTACTTTAAGTCTTATGGACTAAAAACTTTTCCACCACAATTAGTAAAAATATAATTGCAGGCTTGTTCTTATTAGAGCGGAGAAGATGGGATCTATGTGATAAGCATCAAATAGGTAGGTTATTTAGCAGAACTCTACCGCGCTTTTTATAAATACATAACCACAAAAATTGAAGACAGATAACTACCATTTTTACAACCTCAAATAAATACAACATTTTTCTATTATAAGTCTGACAAATCTTCTAACTTAACTAAGTTAGAAGAAGGTACTTCGTAATATGGCTATTGAATTTACATTTTTTGATTTCAAGCTATTTTCCCAGTCCAAAAGCTTAGAATTTATGAAAGATTTCTTCCACTCACGTCGTCAAATTTGATGAATTAGTAGTTAGTACCATACTATAGTACTTTTCTCTATATTTTTACAAAAGTCACTATGTTGTAAGCTAGAATATACATACAAAATGTTTTATTTTGGGGGCTTTGACAACGAAAGCCTAGAAGATGCTTGAAATTACAACCACTCATTGTATCCGGGGAGCTGGGCGTACTATTTTTGTAGTAACTCGAGCGTCGTGGAGACCATAGTACGTTTTGTAGATTAGGCAAACCGTAAAACGTTAAAAATAATAATTATTAAATTTTTATTTTAGTGGTGGGATCAAACGTTACTGCAATTTTAAGGAGAAATTTCTTTGAAAAAATTGTTGACATTGAATTTAGATATTGGACGATTTTAGACAGCATTTAGTTAAATGTGACATAAAATATCTAGGACGATTTTTATACCATGATAACCAGAGGCATGTAGAAAGCCTTTACTAGCTTAATCTGACGCGCTCGAGGAAATCCAAAATTCCCCTCTTAGGCTCCCCTACTATCTAATAGTAGGGTTTTATACCATGATAACCAGAGATATGTAGAAAGCCTATACTAGCTTAATCTGACGCGCTTGAGGAAAAACAAAATTCTCTCTTTTGCTCCCTTTCTATTAGAAAAAGGTGCACTTTGTATGAGCCCGATTATATTGTAGGTAGATTGTATTTGGAGGTAGATAAAGTATGTCTTACCTATGCAGGCAGAGTGTTAAATACGAACAGTGAAATAAAAAGCCGGCCAAGTATGAGTTGGACTCGCGCACGAAGGGTTCCATTCCATACCAATAAAGAGCATAAAATTGAGAAAACAGTATTCTGAAAGTCAAACAGCCTTAGGTTTACACTTTCTAACAAGCGATACCGCGATGTAGACGTACTGCAGCGCCATCTAGTACCAAGAAGAAGAAACTTACAAAACACACATATTGTTTTGTGAGAGCTACTCTTAAATATTTATTTTGTTAACCCTAAAAGATGTCGGAAATCGGGATAGTCTATTGATTTCTCTCATAAGAACGTGGAGCTAAATGATTTTAACTTCGTTTTTAGGGTTCCGTACCCAAAGGGTAATAACGGAACCCTTTTTCTAAGACTTCGATGTCTGTCTGTCTCCAGCCGGTATATCAAGGACGATAATAGCTAGAAATTCGTAATAATTTATACATATTATGTATTTTTATTGCCACTGTGGGAGGCGTTTAATAAGGAAAATAATAAATCACGTAAACTTCGGTATAAGACTCCTTTTATTTTTCGTATTCACATAAATAAAACGATATCGTTATTATATACACAGAAGGCTTAGGATTACAGGACAAGTATTTTAGTAACGTACAGACCAGAGGGAAATAATACATAAATTCATGCTGAAAACAAACTGATCGGACGCGGCTGACAACCCATACAAAAACGTCTGCGACTGACGTCAGACGCGGCTGACAGCCCATACAAAACGTCCGCGACTGACGTCAGACGCGGTTGACAGCCAATACAAAACGTCCGCGACTGACGTCAGACGCGGCTGACAGCCCATACAAAACGGTCGCGATTTACCCCTTATAGTTTGCACTCTTCAACGTACAATTGAAGACATACGTGGAAGAAACGAATAAAGTTTTTTTAATGTTTTAAAATGTTAGTTATCCACTTCTTTCACTCATGTCTTCAATTATTATCTATATCGCGGCTGTCATTCGCGCCCGTAAGTCGCATCCGGTCAGTGTGTTTTCCGCTGGCCGATAAAACGATTTACTACTCCCGCAAGATAAATCATAAATTCTCAAAAAAAGCTTTCAAACCGTAAACAAACGGCGTGTTAGCGCACCCCCGCAGCGGGGTGTTAGCGTTACGTTTTCGTTTGCGTTACGGTACGCCTAGTTTGGAAAATTTAAAGTGAGAAATGGAAACATACCAACAGGTCGAGACCAATTTCGTTTATTGTATAAATGTCAGTATGTATTTTTATAATTTAAGGATGTAAATAAAAAAACTATTAAATGTAAAGTATAAGTAAAAATGATAAATAATATATGAAAATGAGTAGGAGCTATACCTGTTCTTTCAGAAATACGATGCCACCAGATTTCAGCTTATTTGCTAATTTCTGGTACGGAACCCTTGGTGCGCCAGATCAACTCACACTTGGCTGCTTTTTTAATTGAAGACTGCTTAAGATGAAGCGGGAGAAGCGGATTACTAACAATTAACAACTTTGGAGTAAATATAAATTTTTCGTATAAAATTGCAACAGATCTTGTAAATTATCTATTTCATTATCTCGCTAGTGTATCTAGCTGTGCATCAAATCCACATTTTTTTAATTTCAAATTATTTTTCTGGTACTACAGCGTCCATTAAAGCAATAATCCGGCAGATTTTTAAATGTTAGTTATCCGCTTCTTCCACTTATGTCTTCAATTATATACAGTTAAAAATCATAAGTAAAACTCGTCTCCGTGTGCGGCAAGTTGACTTCTTCGTAGCATCTTAACATAAATGCAGTAAGTTTTCCTCATCTTTTAATCTTGATATTCGACACTCACGTTCTAATGTTTCTGTGATATCTATTTTAAGACATCATAAGGTAATTCCAAGTAGAAAATGTTTGCATTGGTTTTCCTTTATTGCTTCAATACAGTCATTTCTTAAAAATACCAGATTTAGAGTACGTTTCACCACTTCCTGACTTAACGTAAGTCGTAAATGGAAAAAAAGTATTCTACTTCCCGCTCAAGCTATCACCATACCAATTTCAGCAAAATCGGTTCACACTTTCGCATTTATAGTATTAGTATTGCGAAACTTCCTCCTTTTTTGGAAGTCGTTTAAAATGCGCCACCACGTGGGCATTTTTACCCTACTCTTAATAAAAAATAAAACTTCAAAAAAGTCTTTATTTCCATAATATTATTGTTTTAAATTTCCCGTTGCTTTCGAAATATTAATTTGACGAACTCTATGGCTCAGGTAAGCGCGTTAGTAGCTTAACCCGTGGTCGCGGGTTCGAATCCCGCTGACGAAGCAAAAAGTCTACAATGTTCCTGGGTCCTGGATATGTAATTAATATGCGTGTTATGTCAGAAATGTCTTTACACTCTACCTGTGACAAAAGGGAGGGCTCTAAAATCATGAAATCGATCTAACGTACTTTATGGATTGTCCCTAAGAATGAATTGCTTGTTGGGAATTCATTGTGTTGGGATTACGTGACCGATTAGAAGATAGTCGTTATCACTGAGTATCGAGTGCATTGCTAACTGATATGATAGCGAAATACTTGTAAAGGGACACGAATCATATGGCCTAGGGTAACTTAATATATTTGCAAAGTGGAATCATAAACTATTGTCTTTCAAAATTCGTTTATGAATACATGAGTACCATGTATATAGTTCACTGTAAAAGTAGCAAAGCAGAAATCGCAGAAGACTTAAAGAAATTTACTCAGCCCTGCTAATTTACTTAACGCGTTAAAATTTAAAAAATTAGTAATAATGAAGGTCCTTTATACTTAGATCACTATTTTCAAATAAATATAATTAGTAGTTATAATACCGCAATCCTTCATGGGCGAGTCTGATTCGCCCTTGGCCACTTTTTTAGTATGATGGAACTACGTAATTTTCCTTTGTTTTAACTATAAACTTTTGTACCGCGTTATCTTTATTGATGACTGTACAAAGTTAAACCTTCCTCAGGTCGGGACTGTACCTGCATTACGAATTCACATCAGGATTCAAGGTGGCCGGTAAAGCCCAAGTTAGAGCCAGGCCTCACTAGTACGTTGCGCTACGCTGCGTTATGTAGTCGCAACTGATCAACGCAATCTATGCCACAATGTCTTCCAGCGTCGACGCACAACAACAGTAGGGTTGAATGCAAATTATTATGATAGTAGGCCTAAAGATATACAGAATTACAAAAAATCTTAGAATTCTGTTGAGAAATAAGTAAGATATTAGCGATGTAAGTTTTCTACCCATTTCTTTCTCTTAAAACGTAATTTAGTATGAACTTTGTATGCAGCTTATGGAATTTGACGTCACAATTAATATCGGATCTCCCCTTCTAACTGACTACTTTAAAGGCTTGTAACTTTGTTGTTTTCAATTTTATCAAAAAACTGATATGACTACATCGTTTTTCAATAACGTAAGATTTATTTAATTAAATAAAAAAAACAGGCATAATCCCTATTATGAGTTCCGACGGCGCCGCGTAGCGCTGCATATAAATATCGCATGCGACCGCTGGGTAAAGGCATCCTCCTTCATCCTCTTTCTTTCTTCACGTATCTATTTTCGCTATATTTAGCCACTATTTATCTACTGTGTCTAGTTCGTCTCGTCGCCTTTTCTTGGGTTTTGGTTTCGCCGATCGTTCTGTAACTAGACTCGCCCATCTGTCCGGGTGCATGCAAGAGACGTGCCCAACTGCACTTTAAATGCATTCTTACCTACGTCCATTAGTCTCGTCTTCGAAAACAGAGTGATGTTTATAAAGCGAATAAGATAATAAATAATATATAAAAAACGCTGCAGCGACGACGCAAAGCGACGCAGTGCGACGCCACGCACTAATGGGGCCTGGCTCTTAAAACCATATGGGTAACGTCTTTAAATCCTTTCATCCAATACTAAATGAGCTACCCGGCACCCTTGTTTTGCCTTTGTCATTTCGGATGGGAAAAGTACACCGAATTATCACCAAAATCGGTAAAGCCAGCCAAGCCAAGAATATTATGGTCAAAATTCCACTACAGTCAAAATGAAATTAGGTGGCCCCAGCGATCATTGACGTTAATAGTCTAAGAGCTATATAAAAATGCTCTAACTGTATTCAGCTATTTTACTACCCAATCACATTCATAAGCGAAGCACACAAATAAATGCTATGTAGTTTGTAAGAACAATGGGGGCATAAAATTTATTTTAGTAGTCCAAATTATTGTTATATTTATTATAATTTATTATACAATGCTATATGTTCGATGAAGTGTATTATCCGGTATTTCCCTGACTTTATTTAGTACATTGGTCGACGCAGGGTTTTTTAGTCTAGTAGTTAGTCAAAATCGTTACTTAATTGCATGTTTTAGATTTTAAAACTTTCTACTACTGCTAACATTTACACGCAAAAGTTGGAGAGTGTGTATGTTTGTTACTTTTTATGCTGAAACGACTGCCGACTAGAACGATTTAAATAGAATTTCCCGTAATTTTTCCGTCGACCATTCCCTCAGAATATGCCTTCAACGCACTTACGACTCTTTAGATGTAACAAGTGTCCATAATTGGCAACGGCAATTGCTTACCATCAGTTAACCCGACTTCTCGCTTATCTCATAAATTCCATAAGAAAAGCCATAGATACATATCATGAAACTAAATGTATCTATGGCTTCTATATCTTTAGGTCATCATTTTCCGAATGTGGTTTGCAGAACCCAAAGGTTCCGAGAAAGGATCACAAGGGTTCGGTCTGGCGGAGGGTTCAAAGGTCAAATGTATACCTAATTCTTCTTTTAAGTCTCATGGTTCCTCTTAATTATCGGAGATTACAGACGATGACACGATAGTGTATAGGGCATACTTGCCTCTGTCCGTCTATATTGGGCTTTGATTGGCGAGTTGACAAAGTACTACGACCGACTATGTAGAGTGTAGACGCTTGCTCGACGATCGTGCCGTATAACGAACAAGGGGGGTTAGCCAAGATTTAAACGCTTTTCGCTTCTTTGTAGAATCGCTAAACAAAACGTATGGGAATCACATAAGCGTTCTTAAACCTTATGAAATTTCCATACATTTTATTTGACGATTCTACAAAGAAGCGAATCTTGTCTAACCTACAAAAAACATACGGCGATTACGTAGAGGCTGCATCACACAAAAAACTTTCATACATAGGTCATAATTTTTATAATCAGGGGTTCCACTAGAAAAAAACCTTTTTATTTCACGTTGGAATTTTATTATCGTGGGCATATCAATTAATATTATGTTAAAATAGGATCTAAAATGAACAAATGAAACAGAAGATTTTTTGTAGAGTCGCGTGACAGCCACGAGTAAGAAGTTTTCCTAGTAGAGAAAAGTGTTGTATGTTTTTCCCCTTCCTAGGTAATATTTTAACAAAAATTAAAATGTCTGAATGCATATATTATTTGTGTGATTCATATTTCATACTAGAGTACAAATATCTTAGAGTACGGCAACTTCCGGCTTCTCGACGGCGTTAAAACTTAAAAGTTGTATGTGCAAAACGTTACGGGAGAGTTATTTGATGCAGTTTTCATCAATAATCAATCAATCCAATGTTTATTGCCGAGAAATTTGTTTCCATAATATAGGTCTTGTTATTTTGCAGACTACTTCTTTTAGAATATACCTGATATAAACCATGATAATAAAATAACAAAAGAAAACTGCATCAAATAATATCTTCAAATGGAGTTGGATTTTTAACAGACTTCCAAAAACGAGGAGGTAATATGTTCGGTTGTGGATTTTTTTGTACATAAGACTTTTAACGTGGGAGCCATCGTCCTATTGAAAGTGACGGGAGTGAAGAGAGACTCCCGTCCCGGTATCGCATCTGAATCAGGGGGTAGATCCCGAGTCCCGACTTGTTAATTTACTGCGTTTCTTTTATTTATTTATATATAGTGATTGTCAATACTGTAATATAAAATTGATGTCATGGCTTAGCGATAAACAATGATAGATTATATTTACTAATCACTTGCGATAAAACATATGAGTGGATTGTGACAATTGGAAATTCTTAGAAACATTTGATTCTGTTGTTTTTGTTAATAATACGATTATTTGGTGCTCAAAAAGGGGGTGTAGGTGCCTGAAATCTTTTACGGGAGATTAAGAGGACAAAAACATAGAAACCTAGTTCTGAGGCATTTTCACAATATACTAAAAAATAATTACTCTAGGTGAGGGTTTAGAGGGTGGAAAACGTTATGGCCCGTTTTCATACAACTTATATATACAAGATTTTAAGTAGTTTAAAATTTCAACGTGTCCTTATGAAATTATACTTTATACCACGATTTACTCTATCATACCTCTATCAACGCACAGTCCCAATCACAGGACAAATCGGGCTGAAATTCGGTATGCAGTTAGATATCGTTCTAACATAGGCAATTACTCACTAGGGGACAAAATAGGCGATGAAAGTTTCATATGAAAATCTATATATTAATACGCGAGCAGAAAACTTTGTTACTCCTTTTTACAAAAGACGAGTTAACGTAAAAGCACGAAATGGAGAAGGACCGTGGATTGCTAATATTTTTTAAAATATGCTTTTATCTAAAATATTTTAATGAATAAAACGCTACGCACAAAATACGCACTCTACAATATTTTAACGGGACACGATAATCATACATGAAATATTCTATTGTTTATGGTTGACGTCTGTGTTTTTTTTAATAAAATTTTATGGCCTGGTAATGAGACCTTTATGCCAAATTGAAGTCTGTGATTGAATTGATTATAGTTTTTATAGCTCCTCTATATGCTGGATTTAATTATTGATGGTCGAATTTCCTGTAACCTGTAGTACATCTTAATGCAAGCAAAGCCACTTTAGTCATAGCATTTTAAAATAATTAGGTAAAAAATAATTCTAAGGTTAGATAAACTAGAGGTCTTAAAATATTACCTTTAATGATACCATAACATTCATTATCACATTATGAATAATAAAAAGAAAAGTTTATTCCGTAATTAACTGCTTTCACTATCTTCAAACAAAGAAAACCTTCATGAACGACAATTTACATTATTTTTGCTATTAATGAAATTGGAGAAGCCGATTTGAATATAAATGGAGCCGGAAAACGCAAGATTCTTAATCATTACATTACAATTAATTGGTAATTGGTATCAGTATTATTAATAACCTCGTTATTAATTAATTTGCATAGACCTAGCCAGTATCATATTATTATTGTTTATCTTTTTGTAAAAACGAAGTTCATTTTACCTTATATTAATTAATGTTCGCTAATCAGTAATTATAGGGTAAAGAATATTCAATTTTCCTGTAATGAGTAAAACGCATTACCAAATTTGATGGTTCCTGTTCATTATCGGCGAATACAGACGATGACACGCGAGCACGATTTTGTAGAGGCCATGCTCGCCTCTGAACGCCAATATTCGTCTAACGTCTTTATCTAATCTTTTCTCTTCTTCTTTTTCTTTATCTTTTCGCCTTTAATCGGCAATTAGAGAAATTTATTCGATTAAGTGGATTGCGGACACTTGCAATATGATCGTCCCTATAAACGAACATCGAACATCGGAAAAAGTTTTTGAAAAAAATAAAATCTCTTTGATTTTGATTTTATTTAGGTTGATACTAGAAGATGTGAGTGAAAGAAGCGTTGTTTTCGCATAAACTGAATTCTCAGAGTCAAGAAAAGCTGAAACCAAAAAATAGCTAATGTGTAATATAAAAAAAAATCAACAATAATTATTTTCATATTGTCTAGAGATCTATAAGCATTAAGCTAGATGATGAAGTCGGCAAATTACAATAGAATAACACAAGTTGAAAGATAGAAAGGAAAATTTTAATATATTATTTTGAATTAAAATATAATTGAAGTCATAAATGGAAGAAGCAAATAACTAGAATTTTACAACCTTCGAATATGTACTCATTTTTCCCCATGATGTTTTGACAAATCTATAAATTTTCCCACTTTATTATCTAGCTACTATATCTGGCTATGCTACCTACACATTAAACACATGTCCAGGAGTTTATTTTAGTGTTATTTACCTGCTTCTTACACTTAATGTATCTTGAAATGCCTTAAGGTGTTAGTTGTTTACTTCTTCCACTCATGTCTTTATCTATCCTGACTGGTAAGGTTATTTTGTATTAAAGTGAAGCAAACAAAGGGCGTTATTACGAGAAATATATAAACGTTACATCCAAATATAGAAAATGACAACTTTTTTAAAACAAAACACAACATATACTCGTATATTAAATTTAATTATCATATTAAGTTTTAAGACCTAGCGTTACTACTAACTATACGTTTAAGATAAACTTAAAGGACATTTGATGTATTGTTTCTGAATTCATTTCATGGAAGATAAATAAATTCATAGTTCTAAGAATATCCTTACTAATATTATAAATGCGAAAGTCAGTCTGAGTTATGGTATGGAAATACTTTGAGTTCAGGGGAACGACACAGGATAATTTTTATTCCCGAAAAACCGTACATTTTTTTACCGTTACGAATTTTAACGCAGCGGAGTTGCGGGCATGACCTAGTATTAAGATAAAGTGCTTAAAAAAATCTAGTAGCTAAAAATACTGGTTAAAATGTTTCTTTAAACTTTTATATCACTCTACGTTTTGCCCGCTACTTCCTATGACAGAATTTGATAATTTCATGGAAAGGATGATACTTATTTAAAAATATTTGTATGTGTTTCATTACACGTTTACTATTACTACGTTTGGGCTTACCCGAAAATGAGAAGTAAATAAGTGATGAAATTGCATATCATTTCTTTATTACTCTCGACTTATCATAAACAAAACACGACTTAACTGAAATAGAGCTACAGATACGAAGTTGGGTTCTGCGCAGACGAAACACTTCGAAATATTTCGGGGGGCGATTCACATGAGACATCCATTAAATACATCACAAAATAGAGGGAGGAGGTCGACGGAGTGAGACATATGATGTTACAATTGATAAAGAGAGGGGAGCCTATTTTTGTTACATCACATTCAAAATTTGTCTCGAAACGTGGTCATATTGAGGTGGTTTAAACATTTAGATAAAAAATTGTAGATACGTCACACTATTTGGCCTCAGAAATTAAGATATAAGTGATAAAACAAGATACATTACAAGGTAAATTACAATAAGCAACATTTCGCAAAATTAGAAAATTATCGTAATAAAAATATTTTAAAAACAAAAAATTCACATTTTATCATTTCAAAACCTCATTTTCCTGGTCCTAAATTCCCTCCTTTTGTGCAATAACATGAAGTTTTCAAAATGTAAGATCCAATTCTCTACTCAAATCTTCAAATGTGCTCGGTTGTAAAAAGTTGGGACCGGTTGTAAAAAGTTGGGAGTCTAGTATCATGAAAATGTGACGTTCTTTATGGATGATATCCCTATGATGTATCAGTTGATGAGATGATGAAGATCATAAGGAATCGTTGTAGTTTTCTATGAAGTATCTTGACTAAAAACAATAGCTGACTATCACTTATTGTATTGACTAAAAGCGGCCCGTATGCGCAGACTGGGAAACCTTAACTCTAGGTTTCACTAACAACAATAATGATAAGCTGAAATAAAGAGAGCTTGCCTTAGTTGTTGTTTAAATAAATTATTATAAGATAAACGATGCATTTTATCATTATGTAACTATATAATATGTAACTTAATATATATATATATATATATATATAAGCGTGAAAGATTGTATGAAAATACTTCTAATGCGAGCGAAGCCACGGGAAAAAGCTTGTATCAATATGCGAATAGCAATTGCCATCCAACGGGGCAATGCCACCAGTTTACTCTGCCAGTTGGAGACGATTTGGAAAAGGTTTTCTTTTTATAGTATTTATACTTTTACTCTAAGTTTGTATTTCACTTGGTAATTTTTAGTTCATAATAATACATAAGCTTTTTTCAAAAACTATGCAAGCTAAAAAAATGTAACATAATAGAACAAAGTATATAATCACTTTGTTTTGTTATGTTACATTTTTTTACTTTACTTTACGGTGTGTATACGTCCCTTGTATATGGAAAGTTCGCTGTGAAAGTGCGGAGTCCTAAAAGTGTATGTTTTTAGGACTTTTGTATGGGTAAACACAGGATCATCTAATCAATACTTCAGTCAATTATATTTTTAAGAGCAAAATCAAGTTGAATATTTTAAAGTTTTTAAAGGTTCGATAACAAGATAAGTCTCCATATATCGCTCAATTACTGTCGACAGACATATTAAATTTAATATTTTTCTCAACTCCTACCTATTGCATTAAAATTTTTGATAAATTGAATATTATAATATGAACTGTACTAAACTCAGACGTCTACACCCTGGTGAGTTAATTTGGCGGGATGCGGGAGACGCGAGAGGCCCCTCCACTTCCACACACTCCACGGAGGGGGCACTTCGCACTTAAGTTTCCAAAAAATAGGATCGCGCTCAATTCAAGCCAACTTAATTAACAACTTACAACTTAACTAGATTTTACCGTTCAAACGTCACAAATAACTTGCCGATGGTGCAAGTTAGCTCGCTACTTAACTAAATCGACACTGAGATTAAGCGCATGATATTCATGCATGCATGAATAGCATGCGCTTAATCATGAATAGCCTATTTCTGACATTTGACGCAATTTTATCTGCTCACGTATTTTATTGGTCGGTCAATGTTTTGACGTTAGTTATTGATAAATAATAATGATTTGATTCACGTCTCCAGTCAAATTGCATATCACAGAAATCTAGCAGAGATTTTTCACGCAATTTAGTGCATATTTTTTGGGTTCCGTACTGTTCCCAAAGTTAAACACTACCTGTTTTTCCTGGGAGGGGAGGCCTTTGCCCAGCAGTGGGACACTATAAGTTGATAATAATAATAATAGCATCCTAGAAAAAAAAAATCACAAATTCAGTTTTTAGGGTTCCGTACCCAAAGGCTATAAATGGGACCCTATTATTGGGACTTTAAAGTCTGTCCGTCTGTCTGTCTGTCTGTCTCTAGGCTGTATCTCAAGAACGGTAATAGCTAGAGAGTTGAAACTTTCTCAGAATATCTATTTATGTTGCCGCTATAACAACAAATACTAAAAACAAAATAAATTAAATATTTTTTATTGAAAAGTAGCTCTAGTCCGGGTTTTGTTATAATGGTGCGGACCCCTACGTGCACGTGGTCGACTCATCCGTATCCAATTTTTTCATTTATAAAATCGCCGCTATTCAAGAAGTCTGTCGATTTACAGATAAAAATATTAATCGTTGAAGTACATACCGTCCGATAGAAGATCGCAGGTTACGATAATAATACGTTATCTGTGCTTTTAATTTTTGTTTTTTAACTGTTTCCTGCCGACCTATCTATCAGCTGACGTAGGTTGATAATTTTAGTAATTGGAAAAAAATATCCCTATAGTTTGAGCGTCCGTGGCCTAGTGGGTAAGACCTTTGGTTCGCATTCGAGAGGGTGCAGGTTCAAACCCGCGTGGAGGTGTGTGCCAATGAGACATTTTCCGATCTCAAGAACATAATACGGATGCTCATTGCCGTGGGAGAGCCATGTTTTGGCCCATTCGAGCCACCAAAGTGGCGTCACCGAAAACCGGTGGCCTAACTTCCCTAATCCCTTTTCCCTATTCCCATTCTCTTATAAAGGCTGGCAACGCACTTGCGACACTTCGGATGTCGCGAGTGTCCATGACGGCGGCAGTTGCTTTCCGTAAGGTAAACCGTCTGCTCGCTTGCCCCCTAAAAGTTAAATCTAAGCTACTTTAAGATCTCATAATTTAAATTATAGCCGGTATCCAATAAAATATAAAAATAGAGTTTTACACTTGTTCATAAAGTTATTTTGTTTCTATAAATACATGTTTGTATTTAGTAAAGAACTTGGCATTCATTTATATCTTTATGCTTTTCGCGGCGAAGTCCACAACCAGGATAGCTGGTTTTGTATTGAACTTGGCTTTCCTTTTTTACATTTATGTTTTTGGTGGGATATAAACTGACCTGAAAATCTTAGGAGCCTCAGCTTGCAGAAGGCTGAACTAACCAACTAACTAAAATTAAACGACTTACGAGATTTTCTCACGATTTTCGAAATTTATGGATTTGACTGATCTGTCATATTTGGTGGGAATGTCTAGTGGGCCAAAAACCATTAAAAAAAGACCGGTTCGTTATGTATATTGTGGGTGTAGTATGCACGTGTATAAATTGCATGGAGACAGTTGCTATGCTCTGTGTGGTCTCGTTATCGCCACGAGTCAAACTGCAGTAACTGACACCGTGACCATTTGATGTCGCGACAAAGATATTACACCTATCACTCATGACCTCTTCATAAACGGTGATCGCAATTGTAGGGGTGCCTAGGGGGGGAATTTTGGATTTACTCGAGTGCGTCAGATTACTTGTAGTTGCTTTCCATCAGGTAACCTATCTGCTCGCTTGCCCCCTAAATATCATCAAAATCGGCTTGAGTAACTGTAACGATGGCCACAGAACTTTGCAAAAGCATTACGTTTAAGTACAGAACTTAATATATAATTGCTTTTTATATATATAATTATAAATAATTACTAAACTTAATAGATAATTTTTTGTTATCATTATCTTACTAATATATATATACTTTTATACTAATATTATAAATGCGAAAGTTTGTGAGTTTGTGTGTATGTGTGTTACTTCTTCACGCTTCAACGGCTGAACCGATTTCGATAAAATTTTGCATGGAGCTATCAGCTAGCTGATATCCTGGATTAACAGATAGGGTACTTTTTAATCTCGATTTAGCAGCGGCTCGCGTCACGGGGCACAACTAGTCAGTTAATAAAATTATTGTACACCACAAAGAAGTCCTAAAATTTGCACTCGTGTCTTTAGTTACTTAACACCATCTGAAACTGAATAATCTCTGAAAGTACAATATGACATAAGTAAATTAAATGTATATAATTAAATAATATGACATAAGTAAAGTAGTAAATTCGAACATTATTTCTAATTGTTATCTTAAACTACGTTAGCAGCACAGACATCTGTAATAAAGTTTATCTTTAGAATAAGTAGCATTATTTAAACATTTTGAAGATCAATGTCAATATTATTTTAAATATATTACACAATACAGCCTTGTAGAGTGATAAGCCAATTTGTATATTACTATGCGAGCGAAAAACTTTGTACCCCTCTTTAAGAAAGACGCATAGATGTAAAAGCATGAAATTTCTCCTAGTTATAGTTTATATGGAGGAGGAGCGAGGAATACCAATATTATTTAGAAATATACTTTAATCTTGCATAATAATAATTACCATACCGCGTATAATTACCATGGCAATAATTTACCATACCGTATTGACATCTTGCATGGATTTAATAAATAAAACGCTACGCACACTACACTATTTTGACATGGCCCAATAATCATACACGAAATACTCTTTTGTTTACGGTTGATGTCATTTTTTTAATAGATAGTTTAGTAGGCCTGGTAACGAGATCTTTTAGCCAAACTGAAGTTTGTGAAAGATTATGGTTTTTATAGCTCCTATTAAACTTATTATTTTTAATATTTAACGTCGAATTTCGACCTCTTACTAATAAATTGAAAAGTCTGTCCATGAGTTTATGAACAGAAGAAGAATATTATTCTTGTTCTGTGTTATTAGAACGTTTAAAAAATTACATCCGAATAAGGAACTTACCCTCCTTTTTTCCCGACTTCCAAAAAAGGGCAAAAAACGTATGCAGTAATCAGTATTATAATTTTGTTTGCTGATTACATATATCGTTTAGAATACCACTCGTTTAGCAAAATTAAAAATTAGCTGAATATTTCAAGGACCGTTTATCGAAATACTTAAAAATGTAAGAACATTTTTCTTTTGTTATGAAAATAGTTTTACCTTCCAACAATCAGTTATCATTTTGGTTACAAGTTCACGATGAAATAGAAGGTTTTTGTGCATACCCAAGAGTTACGCTACTAACCTTACCTAACTAGGCTCATTAACCGTCCCGCATTTTCCGGCACTGTCCTGCTTCTGGTTCAATTTGGGACCGTCCCACATAGAAGCGCTATTAATTAAAAAGCTTTTAAACCTGTTACTTTTTCAGGTCGACCTCTCTTCTTCCTCTTGTGTCCCTCCTAATACAGCCAAGTTCAAGTTGTCTAGCTGGGAAATCCCGGAAATACCTTTTTTGGGGTTGGCAAGCCTACCTAAAACAGTGAATTTGTACTTTTTGCCTCTTTTGGAAAAAATCTGTTTTATCCTACGGGAGGATGGCGGGAATAAAAAGTATATAATGTCAAATTTCACCAAAATCCGTGCACTGCTTTAGGATTTTGGCGCTGGTATTTTTGCAGATGACGTCATAGGCAGTGGACTCTATTCGAATACCGACGCTTCAAGACGAACTTTTCACATGTATAGCGATGGTGTGATAGTAATGAGTATACCGTTTAAAGATAAGGAATCTATGGTTAAGAACCCATCGTAATTTTTCTTTTTTTTCTGGGCAGAATAATCTTGACAGCCTTTTTGGTTTCCTCGTTTTGGAACAGGGGGTTTTCTTGCGGGATATTACCGATTCGTCAGATCATAATACAGCCCATTGATATGCAAGCGGCGTTATTGTGGGTACGTGCAGTATCGTACTAATTTTAGTATTTACCGACAGATTATTTTACAAGGAAATATTTTTTACCTTTTACCTCTATCTTGATGTTGTAGGTTGTTAGCAGCTTCACTTGTGTTAAGTATTTTTATACGTAACCTTCATCTCCTATTGAATCCAGTTGAGGGTAGACTTTTTTATATATTTATTTATTATTTATGGATTTGTGGTCTACATCTAGCTCCATGCCAAATTTTGTCGATATCGGAGCAGACGTTTAAGCTTGAAGAAGTGATAAACATACATATACTCACAAACTTTCGTATTTATAATATTAGTTGTATAGGAAGTGGGATTAGTAAGATTGTTAAAAAAGTAAGGTATACTACTTTAGGGTGTGTGTGTGACTTATATGAAAAAGTTCACTGTGAAAGAAGTGTACAGAACTCGCTCCACGATTTACGCATGGTCCCGAAATGATTTTGCACATTAAAATTATAGTGTGAGAATTATGAACCAATAAATAATATAATTAAACATGAGAACCAATGATAATTTATAATGTTGAATCAATTATTGCTGATTTATATCACGAAATGACGTGAATTATTGGCACACGCAAAAGCAGCACTTACTACAATAATTATTGTGTTTATTTATAAAGTAATAGAATATGATAACGATAAGCAGTATCCAAGGCTCATCAGGAGTTATCTTTTAGCATACATGCCTCATATTATGATATTTAATATCAATAATAACTTTATGTCCCTGTTAAGTATATAACACAGCGTTATATCAAAAAGCATGTTTTAAACATTTGACGAGAAACCCGGTTTTCTATTATTATTTACTTATGCGAAAAATTGTATATCACGGGTACCGTAAATTTTCCCGGGATAAAAAGTATCCTATGTTTTGGCTAGACTTAATAGATATTAAATAAAAAAAGCTTTATTCGAATACGTTTAGTGGTTACGGAGATTAGGGCGTACAAATAAACAAACAGACAACTTTTTTCGTCGGTATGTGTTTTATTACTGTTCCTTTAATGTAACTGTATAAGCCTGGGGGGCATTGATTAATTCGTAAGAATATTAAACGTATAGACACGCTAGTTTTATTGTTTTATTATATGTATAGAAGATAGATGTATAGATTTTTTGTAGTACAATGTATCGGAGCTGTAACATATTGACAGTTTCGATAGCGAAGTCAGCTGTACAATGTAGGTTTATGACATAAGCCACTTTAACCGCCATGAATCTTATGTGTTACAGATTTTAGGGTTCCGTACCCAAAGGGTAAAAACGGTACCCTATTACTAAGACTTTGATATGAAGCTAGTTTTGTATACACGAAGTCAGGAGAACTAGCTTGCTAGCTTACTGACACTAGCTTGTTAGCCGATCCGGAAAAATTAGCCTCGCGTAGCTCAGGCATTAGGGAGGCGACAGGAGTTATATTTACGGGCGTTATATACCTCAATAAAAATATTTTTAAGATTTATTTACCTTCAGTTAATATTTTAAAAATAAAATCGGCCAAATCCGAGTTACACTCGCGCACGAAGGGTTCTGTACCATATCAGATCAAACATAGCTGAAAATTGTGTTTTTGGGAGCCCACCTAAAATTTTATGAATTTTGTTATAATTCTATTTTATTGATTAGTAAATTATGAATAAAATTGAGTATTTTGTTTATTTATTAAATTTATTTTGTTTTTAGTATTTGTTGTTATAGCACTGGCAATAGAAATACATAATCTATGAAATTTCAAGTCTCTAGCTATTATCATACTACGTCTGTCTGTCCGTATGGTAGACGGACAAACATCGAAATGGGGTCCTGTTTTTACCCTTTGGATACGGAACCTTATTACATTCTCAAATGATGTCCAAGTTATATATTTAAAACGTATGAGTTGGTTTTTGTTTTTTTTTAAGGTTTAATTAAAAATACAAGTTACTTTTTTGTAGATCTTAACTTAATAATTATTATTACGATCTAAGTTGCTTAACGCCCCGACAAAAAATTAAGTTTCACAATTTTCGTCGTTAGCTAATTAACTTACTCCGTTAGTTTTAATTCTAGACTATTATTCTGTTAATAATATTAAGACAAGGTTATTATAAAATTGTTGATGAAGACACATTATTAAGAACTAGCTTTTGCGCGCGGCTTCGCTTGCGTAAAGAAGAAATTTCATACAAACTTTT
Organism: Cyclargus thomasi; assembly: GCA_026546445.1. Lineage (NCBI taxonomy): Eukaryota > Metazoa > Arthropoda > Insecta > Lepidoptera > Lycaenidae > Cyclargus > Cyclargus thomasi. The sequence goes on from JAOTAV010055039.1 coordinate 31,666, forward strand.
ATTCCCTATTTTATGCCTTTCTAATCCTTTCTTAACTTTCTAACCCTTGACTTAGAAAATATAAAACTAATTTGGTAAATTATTTTATCGTTTTTCACTATCATATTATGTCTGGTAACTAAAAATTATGGAGTGTTTAAATCATTATCCAATTAAAGACTAATTAAGTTTGGTAACTGACCCAGTTGTATGTTGACATTCGGGAAACCTGGCAACGACCCCTGTTTCACACGCGGAACCGGTCCATTGCGGGTCGACCACGGGCGCCCCTCGCGACGCCGCAGCCAGACGCGCATTGTATACCTTATCACCGATTGAGCTGTGCACCTGATATAGGAGGAAGCGACCACCTTGATGACAGTTTGCGCACAGATGCCGTACAGACCGCACGTCACTTCACCGACGAACGCGCGAAAAATGTAATGTCGTGCATGTAAATACGAGTGTTAAGTGTGTGTAAATATTTTTTTTTTTGTTAAAATCCTGTGATATTAGGGTGTAGTGCAATCAGGCTGCAAGTGAGTATTTTTTTTATTTTTCATTCGCTTCGGCCAGGTAGATTCACAAAGGGCACTGGCCTCTATAAAGGGCTGACAAAAGTGGCATAGTGGCACATTTCTTTGCCGGCAGACGAAAAAAAAACCGTCCGCATTCTTCATATTTCGAACGTTCCCATTGAAATTAGCGCTATTGTTTTTTTTTTTTCTAATTCAAAATTGTTAGAATGAACGAGCAGTCAACTTGTTTTTATGTCACAGTTCAAAGATTGTATCTGTTTTGTTTTTGAGAAAATTATTGTAAGCAATTTCATGGAAATTATAACACGTAGATATGCGCAAGTTACAATTGCAGAGTTTCATAATCATAAAATCGTTTATTTTCCTTCGATATGAGTTACAAACATTCTTATAAGACACATTAAAGAAGATTCTCAACATTCGAGGAAATTTCCATACATTTTCATGATAATTATCCCTCTTGATTGTACCACTAAGCACATAAACCATTAATAATATACAGTAGTTCTGCAGAGTATTTACCTGAAGTAATAGCCTGTGATAAACTTATCAACTTAATACTAATTACCTTATAAAATCAGTTCCTTTATTAACTTTATCTTCTAATTATATGGTTTTTATGCGACCAATATATAAGCGCATCTATAAAAAAATTTGAAGTCAAATCGTCTCAGGACTCTAGCTAGAGTAAGTTCAATTTAACTCTTAATTTATTCGTATTGTTAATAAAAAAAAAAATTATTATATTATACGTCGAAGTATATTGTGTTGCGTTCTATGTAATAATTACCAGGTGCCAAGTTTCTATCTAATCGTATGATTATAAAGATTAGTGCGTAGTTTAATTAATCGTGATTGACAATTGAAAGATATTAATTGACTCATTTCTAAATAAAGTGACTCAGGGATCTACAAGTACCATGAGAACTTTTAGCCTCGCACAGTAAAACTTTGGATAAACTATCACCAGAAGTAGTTCCAGACCGATACGACCTGTAAACCTATAAAAAAGAAAGCGTATTCCCTCTTAAAAAGCCGGCAACGCACAAGCAACTCTTCTGATGTTGCTAGTGTTCATGGGCGGCGGTAGTTACTTTCCATCAGGTAAACCGTTTGCTCTTTTGCGCCCTTTTTCTATATAAAAAAAGAACTTATAATATTATGTAATAAAAATATTATTGTGCTTGAATTTTGTATAAACAAACAAGTACTCTATATTTTGTATAAACAAAACTGTGTTTATTTGTTGTGTGAAATGTCAGAGCAATAGTAGAGTTATGCTGTTAAAACTCGTTATAATTATATTTAGAAAGGTTAGTGTAACTTATTACTAATATCGAAAGATGTACCTCTTAAGCTTGACTTTAGATTATAAAGAAACATACTCTACTTTTAGCGCTGTCGGATAATCTTGATAATAGCAGGTAATTGCCAAAGCAACAATCATGATTGGGTTTAGTCTATTAATTCGTTTAGTAAAAACCGGTGTAATAAGAAAATGCAAAGAAAATGAAGAAAAACTCCAAATAGTAATAAACATTTTATTATACCTAATTACACGCTTTCTTCCTTTTCATTTCAATATTAATAGAACTGGGTGGTGCCCGCAACATCGTTGCGAAAAAAATTGTATATCACGCGGGAACCGTACATTTTCCGGGACAAAAGTATCCTATATATTGCCCAGACTTAAAAGCTATTAATCAAAAAAAGTTTTTTTTTTTTTATTAAAATCCATCCAGAAGTTCACTTTCACACCTTTTTTTGTCGACATGTGTTTTACTACCGTTCCTTAGCACTTCGATATTGGCTATTATGTAAAAATATTCAATTTACAGACACTCTAATTTTACTGTTTTATTATATGTATGGATATACATATAATAATATAATACTTTGTAAAAATTGTTGCAATCAAAAAATTTTCACGGTGACAAAAATAATACACAAAATCGTCGGTATCAGCAATGAAAAGCTAAAAATTAATTACTTTATTTAAATTTTTTAATCTGATAATATAATTTTTGATTACATATTTAGACTGTGATTATTAAAGATAAAGTTTTAATAATCCGTTGTGATTATTCAGATATATTTAAAGTTATATAACTGCGCAGTGTGAAAATAACAAGTGCGCACTTGTTATTTTCACAGTGAAAAAAAAAATCGAAAATTGATTTTTTGCATTCAATTATTCATCATTTCATTTTTCTTCATACGTGTTTCAAAAGTAGTTTATTACTTGAGTTAAATTTTTATTTGAAAGCTTTTTAAACAATTTGTGTTTTGTTTTATAACTATTAGCTGCCTTAAGGGCCTGTGTCACCCCTTTATTTGGCAGATGTTGTATGGAGAACCTGTCAAAAAAGTTGTGGTTAACAATACGCAATCTTTATCAGTAAGCGGTGAAGGCCCTTAGAATTTCAGAATGAGCATTTGCCTGTAGCTTCACTTGCATTCAATAAATAAGAAGATCGCGTAAAACCAGGAATCTTTTAGGAAAATGGCATTTTTCCAAGACCAAAGGCAGTCTATAATACTGCCTTTCTTGTCAATAGATGAAACCTATCGTATATCTTGTCTTGGAACTCGAATTATCTCGACTTGAAATTTCTTTAAAATCTGCTTAGACATTTAGTCGTGAAGAGGCAAATGTTAGTCAGACACATTTGAATATATAATTACATTATTATTTATGTTTTTCTACCCATTCCTTATCAAGAATTCTAGAGATCACTGTTAGTCTACTGTGAATAGAAAATAACATATTATATACGGTCGAATTGAGAAACTCCCTCTTTTTAGAAGTCGATTAGCAAATATCAAACATTTAAATTTCGTCGACCTCTGTGGCTTAGTTGGTAAGCGCGTTAGTAGCTTATGCCGGGGGTCGCGTTTTTCGCGTAGCCAAAAGTTTTTCAATGTTCCTGGGTCTTGGATGTGTATTAAATATGTGTAGAATATAAAAGTATTATATATATTATGTATATAGTTGTCTGGTACCTGTAGTACCAGACAACGAAAAAAAAAAAAACACAAGTCCCTCGGGTACTTAGCACGGGGCCAGACTGACGTGGTTTGAAGCGTCCATAGATATTATTATTATTTAAATATTTAGAGCGTCCGTAGCCTAATGTGTAAGACCTTTGGTTAGAACTCGAGAGGGTGTAGGTTCGAAACCCGGTGGAGGCGTGTACCAATGAGACATTTTCCGATATCAAGTACATAATACGGATGCTCATTGCCGTGGCAGAGCCATGCTTCGGCACGATTGACTCGGCTCAACCGGAGTGATACCAAGGCCTCACAGAAAACTGGCGTGAAACGGCGTTGTGCTATGTTTCGTGTAGTGAGTAATCTAATCCCCCTATACCTATTCCCATTCCTAATTATTTCATAAAGACCGACAACGCGCTTGCGACTCTTCGAATTTCACGAGTGTCAATGGGTTACGGCAGTTGCTTTCCATCAGGTAACCCGACAACTCGCTCGCTCCCTAATTATCATTTAAAAAAAAATTTCATCGCCAAAAAAAAAAAGATAGCTTTTCTAAATATTGACTTGTAATATAACTAATCACATCATAACTAATACAATAGTGTTACTCAATACAACAATAGGTAGAATTGATTCGCCACATTGATTGTTAATAATCAGATAGAAAAAAATTCCGTTACCTGACGTCAATACGATAAACGGATTAAGTGGTTTTGATTTTTTTATAAATATCTTTAATTAGCAATAATAATGATGATTAAATTAACAAAAACCAAAGAATGTATTTCCAAGTATAAACGATTTGCCATAAGAAAAATCTTATAAATACTATAAAATAAAATAGGGAGGACAATCCTGTTTCTCATAATATCTTATTACATAGTATTTCACATATATTTTTTAAAAATATTATTTATATATTTAGATAAATAACAAAGCAAATGACCATAATAGCCATAATAATGCCCAAGTATCGAAATCATGACATCCAATTTTAACCGAAAACTTGCTAGTCAAAATAAATGCTGGGTTCGACTTATAGTAGCCAGACCATATTTTTATAGTACGAGCAGGAGCAAATATATGGCCAATAGTTTTTGAATCTGACCTCTGTGGCTCAGTTGGTAAGCGCGTTGGTAACTCAAGCCGGGGGTCGCGGGTCCGAATCCCGCCGACGGAGCAAGTTTCTCAATGTTCCTGGGTCTTGGATGTGTATTAAATATGTGTATCATATAATAAACATCTTAAATATACATGTTATATAAAAGTATTAAATATATTTTCTGTTGTCTGGTACCTGTAACACAAGTCCCTCGGGTACTTAGCATGGGGCCAGACTGACGTGGTGTGAAGCGTCCATAGATCTTATTATTATATTATTATACGGCTAGGTCTTGCATGCACTGTTCTATTCTAGCACACGATTATGCATGCCTCATTAGATGTGAACCTGACCTTTAGGTGTAAATAAAAAGTACTATAAAAGAAATTTTATTGTTTGTATAATATCATCTTTTTCCCCTGCTAACAGGGGATTTTTTTCGCACGAATTTTTTCAAGTGCAATACTTCATAAATAAAGTCAAAATTTGTACGAAGTTCAGTGTCAACTTATTTTGATTCGACCATATACAGAATAATGCTTTTGCAATAATTATAATGTTGATATGGTAAAAATAATTTCTTCACCACTTCTATTGTGTACTATTAAAATATAAATTAATAAAAATGATTAACATAACTTCCTATTCGATGCGCTAATCGGCCAGGAAGCGTTTTGTAATAATTGTTATTTATATCATTGATGACAATGAATACCGGTGGAAAAATACAGGACAATGCACTGAAATGAATTTCCCGATGCCGCTAGATCGGTCTCCGCTTGCTTATTTATACTGATATTAGCTTTTGCCCTCGGTTTCGCTCGCGTTAGATTTTAAAATTTTAAAAAATCATTTATTTTAAAACCAAAACTAGCCTATGTTACTCTCCATCGTTTATACAAAAATTAAGTTGATTGGTTGCTTCTTTAGCGCGTGAAGTAAGGGCTAATTAAATAACAAACAAATATGACTATTACTTGCCCATTTATAATATTTTAGTAAGGATAACTTGAGTGATTGTAGTTGAGTCTTCGATAAGAATGGGCTGGTGGACACATACATTTTTGACAAAACTCAAGAGTCTTGTAAGTTCTTAAACTCTATAGAAGAATGGGTGGTAACTGAGACCTAAACGTTTTCGCTTCTTTATAGAATCAAATAATAATCAAACAAAATGTATGGACATAGGGAATATGCGTGTAAAACAAAATTTATTGAATGCAAATTATTATGATAGTGGGCCTAAAGATACACAGAATCACAAAAAATCTCTGAATTCTGTTGAGAAATAAGAAAGATATTAGCGATGTAAGTTTTCTACCCATCTTTTTCTCTTAAAACGTAATTTAGTATGAATATTGTATGCAGCTCATGGAATTTGACGTCACAATTAATATCGGATCTCTCTTTCTAACTGACTACTTTAAAGGCTTACTTACTTACTTTGTTTTTTTCAATTTTATCAAAAAACTGATTGGACTACATCGTTTTTCAATAACGTAAGATTTGTTTAATTAAATAATAAACAACCATGCATATTCCCTATTGCGGCTAAGTATACAGACACTTTTTTATTATCATAAAACGCTAAGAATTTGTATACACATCTGGTACAGTAAATCCCTTAAATTGTAAGTGTAAACAATGGTTGTCTATTATTCTACAATACGGTTCATATAATATTAGCAACAAGGAAAAATTGTGAGGAAACCCGCACAATCCACATGGATAGTCCGATATCGAGCTATTTGTCTCCTGGACTAGGCCGTCATGCTGTGAGTTTGAGGGATTGCGTTCATAAAAAATTAAGTCTCAGACACACAGTAGTAGAAGACCACCTTTTACAAAAACCATGAACATGCCTCCTTGTCATAGCGAGTAAGACGGCAAAAAGCTGTTATTCTTTATATTGTAATGCAATATGGCATTTCACTATCACCTTTCCATAAAAGAAATAATTTTCTGTCGTTTCATTATCCCCGTTCGCATTATTCTCATAATAACTGTACTTCGCCATATATAGTACGTACAAGGATAAGTCCTGCGCACGACCCAGAATATACTGAAGTGGTATCGAGGAGTCTGGGACATCCAGCTCGAGCACCATTAGTGCTTTCACAATCGCGTGGATATACCATTGTTCATAGATTAATTATCATTGAATTCACAGAGTAATGCTATTTCATGTAACAGATTGAATCGGATTAGGGAATTAATTTGTTGAAAAGCTACAGCTTACCGAGATGTGTTCGAATTATCGAAATTACATATAATTACTTTGACCAGGAAATGATATCGTGTATTATGTGTGTGTGTGTGTGTGTGCGTGTGTGTGTACAATTTGTGTAAAAAATCTTTTTTATGATATTTAGGGGGCAAGCGAGCAGACGGATTACCCGATGGAAAGCAGCTGCTGTAGCCCATGGACACTCGTGACATCCGAAGAGTCGCAAGTGCGTTGCCGGCCTTTATGAGGGAACAGGGAATGAGAATAAGGATTGGGGAACATCATCATTGGAACACGCCTCCACCCGAATTCGAAACTGCACCTTCTCGAGTGCGAACCAAAGGCCTTTACCCACCGGCCCACGGACGCTCTATCGTTGCCCGCGCCTACGTCCGCGTGAAACTTTATTAATTGCCCCGTTTTAACAACTTTTTTTGATTACTGCTCGGCTTTTTCGCGATAAATGGACTAACCTAATATAACCAACATAGTAAGAATTTTTCATTTCCGGCCAGTAGTTTCTGAAATTAGCGCATTCAAACAAACTCTTCAGATTTATATTATTAGTATAGATAAATTATATTATAAACGATTATTATTAATAAGCACTAGGTAATCCAGCAAACGTTTTTGGGCGTTCGCAATCGTTACATAACGCCGAAAAAGCTGCCAAAAGCCTATAAAAGTTTCATTTTTGTCGCTTTTTCAATAAGTTTCAGCACTTTTTGTGATGCGGACCGATTTGTTTAATAAAAAAAAGGTTTTAACAACACGGCGACAGCTACAATTTACTGCTGTAAAATATTCTAAAAACTAAAAGGACTTTAAAATGGTTAAAAACTGAGGGAATTTTTGGCAGCGCTCCCGAACTCTCGGTCCGTATTATTTTACGGAGGTAAAAACACAATAGACTGAACCAACCAGTAATCCGTCTGAAAAGTTTTACGAAGCTGTATATTAGACGTAACATGTCATATCCGTGGGCAGGTGCGATGACTCTGCGTTATTGTGCAGTTTGAGCTTTGTTTACAGCGTCGTTAAAGCAGTACCCGGGCGACTTATCAGTTCCTCTGGAGTCGATATACTGTTTTGTTTGTCTATTATGGTAGAAATGTATGACGGGTTCACAAGTCCCTCGGCGCTGTGATTTTCTGACCAGTTTCCTTTCCTTTTGGTTTCGTTAACGCTTTTTAACGGTGACTTGTTATCGAGGTAGAGTTTGTTGCGCTGTGAGATCATTTTCATCTGCTTAATATGATTTAATGAAAGTAGTATTCTGACATATATTTTAAGTACGTTTTGGTAAATATACATATTAAAAATTAGATCTACCTCGTAATTTGCGCCACTGTAAGGTTTCTCTACTACTTTGATTGGACTAAATCGAGCCGACGAATCACCTGAGAGTAAACAACTTCTAGATACTCACAACACCAAAGGATTCGCACGTGCTGCTCGAGAGTCACGCGTGCGATCCATTTGTGCAAGAACATAATTTTATTTATACTCGACACTAAAAAAAAAAACATTCTAAAGTCAATTTTATTCAGGCGAAAATATCGGCAGTCGCGCATAAAAAGACACAAACACACACATATACACATGTATACGCACACATAATAAAATTGTACTATAAGATTATAATAATATGTTTAACCTGTTATTATAATCGGTTATTGTAACCATGATACTGAGAGTTGTTTAGGTTAATAATAATTAATGTAACCATATTGTCAAACTGCAAGACTTTGTTATTTTAATACGATAACGATTTTAGTTGTGTTTGATATTATTTGTTAAAGTCTGTAACACCTGTTGCTTGACATACTTAATGTTATATGCTTAGTGTTAAGTACCAAATGTAAAACGCTGTTGGTATTCAATAAAGAAAAATAAATAGAGGCGCTATTTATTCCATCGACAACCTTTGAAAATATATACGTGTATACGTATACGTACTTTTAATACATCTTCCATAGTTTTCATTATATAGATTGAATAATGTAAAACACGGCGCAGCGTCAACAGCGCGGCGCGGAGTGCTTCACAAACACCGCCGTAAAGCGACCACAATTTTTACCATTATTACCTGCATGCAGAATATTCTAGCAGTTTGCTTATGAAATTAATGTTTGAAGTGCATAGAAGTTGGCGCGAAAATCAATTTTTAAGTATCGCGGTAAGAAGAACGAAGTGATTCGTAGTGTAGGCCAGACTTATTTTTTTATCTATGGTAAAGCGTGTGGATCTAACATTTTTTAACGGCAGAAAGATTAATCGCTCTGATTTTTAGCATAGACCTAGTTGAAAGAATTGAAAGTAAACACAGTACTTTTGATCTTAATACATTATCACACGCGCGTGAAGCCACGGGCAAAAGTTAGTACTGAAATTAGTAAATAATTAAAGCTTAGTTAAACTAGACATGGTCTACAGAGCCCCTACAAGATAAAAAGCGTAAAAGACTATTTATAGAAAGTCATGATTTTTATCTACTTAAAACTATATGCCGATCTTCATAAAGCATTTTTGTTTCAGTTTAACTTCGTAGGCAAGCTTCTGGGCCCCAAGGGCAACTCGCTGAAGCGGCTGCAGGAGGACACCATGTGCAAGATGGCGGTGCTCGGCCGCGGCTCCATGAAGGACAGACAAAAGGTTACATTTTTATATTCCTTCAAAAAAACTGCTTTCAATCTATACTATTATTATACATACCAAAGTTGCTCTGTCTGTCTGTTACACTTTTACACCTAAACCACAGTACCTATAGTGATGGGTATGGTATTGGTATATCCATACTTTTTATCCCAAAAAAATGTTCCCACGCTATAAACGAATTTTAGTAAAAGTGCGGGCACCATCTAGTTCGTAATGATTATGATAGGCCTAGGATTGTGATATTTAT
>JAOTAV010055050.1:0-15602 GCA_026546445.1 Cyclargus thomasi
CTGGGTCTTGGATGTGTATTAAATATGTGTATCATATAATAAAAATCTTAAATATGTGTATAGTATAAAAGTATTAATTATATTTTCGTTGTCTGGTACCTGTAACACAAGTCCCTTATTTATTCAAATTCGAAGTTTAACAATATCTTTGTCAAGCTCTACAAAACTATTTTTTTAAAGCGAACAGACGGGTTACCTGATAGAAAGCTATTGCCGTCACCTATAGACACTCGTGACATCCAAAGAGTCGCAAGTGCGTTGCCGGCCTTTATGAGGGAACAGGCAATAGGGAATGGGAATAGGCATAGAAGATTAGGGAAGTTGGGCCACCGGTAAACTCACTCACTGAACGAAACGCCGCACAACGCCGTTACACATTCGTGCCGAAGCATGGCTCTTCTACGGTAATGAGCATCCGTATTATATACTTTTGCAGTTTGACCGCCGATCATTAAGTATCACGATAGTAATTCACACCACATCAACTTGTTACGAGAAATTTGGCCATCAAAATATTAACTAACTTTACATGTATGTACATAGCGAATCTTAGCTCCAACATACATCAAACATTAAGCGTACGCTAATGCATTCTCAGACCTCGATCGGGAGCGATCAAGAACTCAAATTACAGAAGTGTAGATCGACATCAACTCAAACACTAATTGCTCAACTTCCACCGCGCTCGTGCCGCCGCCCTAACACCGGGTATTATCTGTACATTTGTGACGTCATGAGTTCAATGTTCAGGACAATTAGAGACCACCTTTAAAGTACTTTCCACAAATTTAATGATTATTAGACCCCTCGCTCTGTCACAGGTGGGCACAATTCTAAGACCCCCGTCCCTAGTGTGACGTCACCTATTTGCAATTTTGAATCTACCTCAATATATGAAATTTAGGGTTTTAATAAATCTGTAATGTGACCCTCACCACGCCTTGTCAAACCTCCCCCATTTAGTGTGACGTACTTTATAAAAGTATGACGGATTTTCATTCCACTTAAAATATATTCATTTAAAAATGTAGCTAGGATATTTATTCATTCAAATTTTTATTTACCTGGTGCTATCCAAACCAAAGTTTCGAGACGTTCAAAAAACGAGAAAATGTTTTCAGCAGAGGGTAGAAAAAAAACTAATAGGTAAATTCCCGTTCCCGTAACGTAACGGTATTATAACCATTGGGCCGTGTAAGCTGCAGCCAGCCGTGTGCGCGTCGTGTGACGTCACTCCTGATGTATACAATATTGAAATGTTTTAACTTAAACATAAATCCTTTTTCTTAATATAAGTTAAACTATGCTAGGTGATAAAGTAAGCAGTTAATAGATAAGTGCAATTTCAAATAGCTGTGATCGGATTAAAATAAGTTGGCACGCAATTTTATACACATTTTTGATATTTTGTATTAAATTTTGGACCAAGTGACGGAGATTTAATAGAGCCAAACTAATTAACAGTATGAAAATAAATTATTTTGAACCTTGTTTGTGTTTCGAAAATTATATTTTTGCTACGTTGTATTTATGAAATCGCAAGTTTCTGGCGCAGATTTGCATTTACTAATTCAAATTCAACGAAACATAATTTCCAGGAAACTCACTAAACTTCGTGACATTAAGGGTGTGTTTGACTACTTACTGGTAGTCCATCCACAACTTTATTTGACATACGTTGTGTGGAGAATCTGTAAAAATTCTGTCAAAAAGTTGTGGATAACGTACCAGGAACTTTATCAGTAAGCGATAGAACAGGCCCTAAGTGTAATAAAATAAATCGAAAACCAAAGCTCGGGCATAAACTATAACGGTTAAGCGGGACAAAGAAATAAATAATATAAGATAAGGACATAAAAATATATCCCGGTGATAAAATTTTAGTGGGCCCTCATAGTGCGCACTAAACAAACTGGGATGAAAGGCTCCACGGGGTTCATAAAACGCCCCGCCATATTTACGGCACGGCTAATTTTGACCCATTTAGGCCTACGTTAGTCCTATATGTATATTTTTACAAGATAATGCCCGCAACTCCTTTTCGCCAAAGTTCGTTTATCGCTTGGGAACCGTATATTTTTCCGGAATGAAAAGTGTCGTATGTCCTTCCCCGGGACTTAATGTATCTTTATACCAAATTTTAGCAAAATCGATGCAGCAGTTTGGGCATGAAGAAGTAACAGACAGACACACTTTTGCATTTCAAATGTTAGTGTGGATTTTGTCACACAGCTATCGGTTAACACTTAGGGTTGCATTAAAATAAAAAGTTAGGTTGAACGTTAAATGCAGTAAAGTTTAATCACGATCAGTCTCTAGGCTGAAAAACACTGTTTAAAACTTTAGAGCCTGTTTCACCGTTTACAGATAGTCTATCCACAACTTTATTAGTATGGAGAATCTGTCAAAAAAGTTGTGAATAGCCTGACAGAAACTTTATTAGTAAGCGGGGAAAAAGCCCCTCAATATGATCTGACCTTATTATGGACGTTCTGAATTTAGTCAGGCTATGTCAAGCCAGCCAAAAATTACATGAGATTTGATTAAATAACAAAACAGACTAAAAACCATAGTGTGCCGTCTTTCTAAAAATTATTTGGCTGCGTATTAGAAAAAAAAAACAAAACTTGTTTTAGTGGTGCGCGAATTACCTGGGCTCAAAGTTCCTTTTTTCACAATTGTAATCTATGAACTAAAATATAGAATATGGTTTGTAATTTGTTCACAGTATTGGGGTCCTGGTGATATGTAACACAGGTTACTGCCTAATTCAGACACCAGCTACTAACCTTTTATGTACTTAGCAAAAGAATTGTATAATATAATTTAGGACTTGTTTCACCGCTTACTGATAGTCTATATATTTAACAGATACAACTTTATTTCACAGATTTTGTATGGAGAAACAGTAAGCAGTGAAACAGGCTCTTAGTCTTTAAGATAGATTGTTGTGAGATATAAATACATTATTTTTATGTTTACACTATAAATGCAACTCTACTACTAATAATATAAAGTTGAAAAGTTTGTTTGTTCGAACGCGCTAATTGGTTGTCTTTGTCCTCGTAATCTTCCCAGTATATAGATATAATAACCCAGTTCCTGTTTTTCTTGTACTCAAGCACTACTGGCAAGAATTGAAAAAATATTATTGTGTTAGTCCTTTTATCGATGAAGACTATGTAACATCACGCTACAACCAATAGGAGTAAAAACGACGTAGTCGCGTGCAACAGCTAGTTGAGCAACAAATACTATTGACTAATGAATTCAGTAGATTCGACCGATCGATTACGGCCGCCGATGTCGAGAGCGAGCCCTGTCGACTTGTCGACAGATTTACAGACTGGTTCGCCAGTAGAAATGCCGACTTGCCAGTGGAATTGTCTACAGGCTTACGTCGTCTTCGTGATTAAGCCTTACAAGACTAAGATTTGATGTTGATTTTACATTATACAGTTACAGATTCTAAACCATATGTTTTTAAATCATATTACTTTTTATAACGGGCCAAACTAATTTGTTCGCGTGATGGAAAGCAACTACAGATACTCGCGACATTAGAAGAGTTGCAGACGCGATGCCGGTCTTCAAGGAGGGATACGCTCTCTTTTTTGTAGTTTGTAGTAAGTTTGTAGATCTGTTACTATGTAAGTAAAATTCATTATGTATTATATTATTTAAATCTCAATGTTTATTTTTTGTTTCAGGTAAGCGATCACACTTTAATATCATAAATGGTTTCTAATGTAAAGGTATGTGTTAAAATATTATAATAATATTTTCACGTGTTTTTGTATATTGAAATAAGTGCAGTTTTTGGTATATTAACTATTTTAACAATCAATTACATATACCTAAATATCAAAACGGCTTAGAGCACTTAAAATAGAATCCAAGTATTATAAAGAGCCCACTTATAACCACATAAAATTTATCGATTTTCAAATCCTCTAAAACGCAAGAAGAGCAATAGAATTTGAGTCGAACAAATTTATTTTGTATGGCTCCGATTGAAAAGAGGATCGGAGCACGAGATTTACGAATGTATTCGAAATACGGTCCACAATACGACTTGTGATCTCACAACTTTCGGGTTATACACAAACTTCATTTTATACTTTTCTTGATTTATTACAAACTTGATGTTTATCGCGATTTCTTCGGATCGATATAATATTTTTATGCCATACCATATGTTTTTGTGGATAATAACTGTGATGTGCCTTTGTCCGTCTTTGAAAGTATTCTATATCAAATCTTGGCGTAAATCGGTTCACATCATTGAGAATTAAGGTAAGAGACACACATAAAGACATTCTTTGTTGTGATATTAGTAAGATTTTAACTTCTTATAATAAGCGAAAGTGTGCGTTTGAAGAAACAGGTTAGTGAAGTAAGACTCCTTAGACTGCCACATCGTAGCTTACTACTCAAATATATTGTAGGCTTGTTACGAGGATTATATAGACGCTGTTAAGCATTTACGTGTTATTCAACATGCGGTATAAGTCCTTAAGATCTAAAGAATAAAACTCCATTCATAACTCAAAATCTAATTTTTGTTGTATAACACACAAATGCTTCACAATGTCCACCATATATGATTGTTACATTTTCAAATTAAAAAACAACGTTCTAATATACATATTTAAGTTTCTTCTTTTAGAACATATGTTTATATGAAAAAAAAAAACAATTGCAGCCATATTCATTTAAATATTTTCTTACGCTATCACCTTCTTTCATCTGAAATTTCTTAATACATTCCATTTTCATACGTTTCGCATTTTTGCGTTTCAAAATTCCGACACTAGAAGTTGCTTTTGCAGAAAATGGGCGTCCTTACATTTGAATAGTTTTATTTCAATAGCCAGTTTCGTCTTTATCGCTATTTGAAGAAAATGTCAAAGTTAACTATTACTTGTTCTTGAAATAGTAGAAACATTTGTATCAATTTAAAATGTTCCATTCAGATCATTAAAAAAATGTAATATTTGCTACCGTAGTTGATATTTAGATTATTCTAAACTTTTCCATAAAAATACCTTTTGTTCCATCCGGAGCACCTTAGATTGTCAAACTGTTCGCCCAGCGTGTACAGCATTCGCCCAATTCGCAATCAATACAGCTATTTGGTTTGTTTGTGTTGTAAAAAGGTACAAGCGTGATTGATGGTTCCGGCGCGAATGGAAAGACAACAGTTCTCGGCCGCCGCTGCCAAAGACAATATGGACACTTTTTATGGAAAAACTTTTTTGGGGCCAATAAAACGGCCTCGGATAACGGCTGAAAACATTTTCGACATTTTAATGCCTTCACGATAAATATTTGTTGACATTCGCGTGCGCAAAGATATTTTTGCCAAAAAACGACTGTTTTGAATTATTGCTTTATTTAAACTATTCGATTTTTATTATTCACTTGTCAAAGACAAAGAACAGATTACAATTGAAATAACTCATACGTAAAAAAGAACAACACGTTTAAAATAAAGAGAATCCAATTGAGTAACAAAATATACTTTTAATCAGAAAAATCTTTTGTATCACGACGGACAAGTGCTAAGTTCCGTTCGATATTTTAACTGAAAAACTATCTTTTGCTTACGCCAAACACAATTTATACGACAGATCAGGGGGCTTAGCCAAGACAAGACTTATGACATTTATATACATTTTGTTTGGTAGTTTGGGTCTTGGCAAAGCCCCCAGGTATCTCCTCACAAAATTTCATTGAAATCTATTCTAAGTATTAATTAGGTAACAAGCATAAAAACATAACTATAGCATAATGCCCTATATTTGATGATCGAGATTAGATACAGGGTTCCTGTTCACCTGTCTATTTTATTTATCGGTTTTTTGTCATTTTATAAGGTACGGCTTTGACCCGTGGCTTCGCTCGAAATGAATTCTAAAATTGCGTAAAAATACGAATATACTGGAAACATTGTGTTTTTACAAGACCAAAAGCCTATAGCTCAAAAGCCTCTCAGAAAACTAGCGTGAGGCGGCGTTGTGGTGTGTTTCGTTCAGTGAGTGAATTCACCG
This sequence comes from Cyclargus thomasi, assembly GCA_026546445.1. Classification (NCBI taxonomy): domain Eukaryota; kingdom Metazoa; phylum Arthropoda; class Insecta; order Lepidoptera; family Lycaenidae; genus Cyclargus; species Cyclargus thomasi. The sequence goes on from JAOTAV010055050.1 coordinate 6,054, forward strand.
GTGGCGCGACTTCCCTTATTCCACTATCCCCTTATATCCATAGGGATATAGATCCCTATTCCCATTCCCGATTCCCTCATAAAGGTCGGCAGCGCACTTTCGACTCTTCGGATGTCATGAGTGTCCATGTGCAACGGCAGTTGGTTTCCATCAGATAACACGTCTGCTCGCCTGCCCACTAAATATCATAAAAAATACTACTACCCATCGTTCAAATAAAATTCGTCTATGCCAAAAATCAAGTTCATTAAGGGTAATGAAAGAACAAATAAACTAATAAATTTTCCCCTTTATTTATAGTATGGAAGAATGGTATTCCTCTCAGCAATACACAACTTCTAATTTATTTCTTTATTACTCCCTCCTCATGTGTAGTAATGGGAGCTAGTGAATTCATCGGGTAATACAATTCATCACAAGTAGTAATTCGGCTCGAAACATCCGCGTTACATGCGATCAAATATTAACATCCCGCGAGGCAGGTCTCCGTGGACCGCTTACCGGGGATGGCGGGGCGCCAGCGCGTACGGGAATTATGGCGAAACCGCGTTGAATCCTTACTCATATACTTATAATAATATTGTAAATGCGAATGTATGTTTTTTGTCTGTAACCTCTTCACGTCCAAGCCGCTAAACCAATTTTGCTGAAATTTGGTATCGAGGTATTTCGAGTCTCGGGAAAGGATGCTTTTTGTCCCGGAAAAATATACGTTGAACGCGCGATAAATGAATTTTGGTGGATAATGCCCTAAACACCGTAGCGAGGAAATTTTTTTGCGATAGTAAGTATCTTAATCAAGGGATTTCTGTAAAAAATTAATTAAAATTGGTCCAGTAGTTTAGGCGTGAATGCATAACATACAGACAGAGTCACTTTGAATTTATAATACTAGGCCAGATGAGCAAGTGTGTTTGTGTGTTTGTATGTCCTTTTTGACGCTAAAACGATGCAATCAATCGATAAGATTTTTTCATAAACTTGGTTTAAAAGAGATGAGGGGCATACTAATAGGGCCATGACACTTAACATTTATATTTGATGACGATGATTACTTAGTTAGGAGTAGCTATCTCGTTCCCTTTATTCTTCGGTTTTTGTTTTATATAGGGCTTATAGCTTTAGCCCGCGAGTCTAGTGGAATTTAACAATCGTGCAAAAATGGATAAATTTGAAGTCATTATTTTTACTAAGTACATGCCATAAACCTAGGCGACTGATTGCTTCTTTAGGGCGTCATGGAAGGAAACACAAGCAAACCATCACGATTCAGCACTTATAATAATAGATGTGTGAGCGTAATTTCTATTCAGTTAATTAAATCAGCAATGTGCAACGAAAGCAGCTACCGAAATTATTATTACACGCTTCAAACATGTTTCACACTAAAATAAACAAAATCCCCAGAGTGAATTTAGACACGAAATAGATTGAAATGTGAACCTTTATGATCTCGGTGTAAATGGTTTACCACCTCGTTTGTTCGCTTTCGTGAATCATATTTGAATTGCAAACAATGTAACGTAATATTTTCCCAAAAAAATTGAATAAACTATTGACACGAAGCGATCGTTCATAATACAATATTCAAATGCAACAGGATTATTTGGCGCGAACCCAGAGCTAAATCCATAGACAAAAAATATAACTGAAGTGAATTATGCTCTGCAATTGAATAATACGTAAGTGTTTTCGAGTATAAACAATTTATAGCATTTTTATCGAATTTATAACTGTTGGTAGGCAGACAACAATGAAATAGGTAAAGTTAACAAATAACCTGATATATAGGATTCGTTTCGTGAAACTTCAAAATTGGAACAAGTTTCTTATTTCCGTTAGGCGCGTAAAAATTCCATACAGTAAAAAAATGTCCGTAGCAAATTAGGAGTAAATTGAATCGCATGCGTAAGTGCTGCCCTCACCGGCAAAAGTGCGCCAAAATATAAAAAAGAAAAAAAGATTGCCCGGGAAATTGAATGGACATACCGGGAATGTTAGAATATAGAGTTTAGAATAGACAACAGGGCTATTAACGTAATTGGGATATCTTTTATATCACCGTATCAATGGCCGGCGGCCATGTTGGAAATTGATTGCTTTTGGCCATTGTAGAAACGTTTTTTGGTGACATTCAATCATGGCCATTTTATAAAAATAGACTTTGATTATATTGACGGAATTTTTAGTACATAAATATGCATTGCTATATACAATTAATTGTACCAAAATTAGAGCATAACATTTTAAACGTTATGTGAAATTGTCAAAATATAAATCCAATAAATAAATTTAATTTTTAATTGTGTTCGGGATTTAATACATCATATCTTTTAATTTATGAAAATAATATAACAATGATAACCATGAGATATTCTTACAAATGCTAATTAAAAAAAACTGTCGATTCTAAATCACTTTTATTTTGGCTGCGTTTTATTCGGTTTGTAATTTCACACCGTCAGAATGGAAATGATTTTTGACACAGATTTCTGTCCTTTGTGAAGTCGGACCGTTACGTTTGACACAAAAAGTGAATAAATGAATACCGGGCCTTTGGAGATGTGAAACGTCAATGGTCGTGCGATTGTGGCGCCGTCACGCGGACACCAATGTAATGTTTTATTTAATTAAGGCCCGCGCGGGTGACTGCATTTGTACAATTTTATTGTTCTGTAACTTTGTTGTGTAATTTTGTCAACTATACGGTCAAGGTTTTGTACCAACTAATTAAATGCACTTTGTTGATGCATACTCAGTTTCTGCTTATAATTATTGATTAGTAATATTGCAATCCCTTTTGCCTGATAATATAGTTCTTAGCATTTTTTTTTACTTTTCGATTCGCCAAAACGAAACCACCGGCCGATATCTCATGAACCTACCCTCGCATTTATGATGATAAATTTATAGATCTCGGAATAGATTTCATTTTTAATCATCATCAGATTTTTTTTGCGAAAATAAGCGTTTTAGTGACGAGTAAATTTTAATGGCATCTCATCCGATATACAGTTATTAAATATTCATATTGCTGCGCTAAAAATTTTTGAATTTAAAATGTATGCAAAGAGAGAATAGATAAAGTTTTCGCATTTCTTATTCTTTAGCTTCCTCGTTTATGGGGATTTTCAATCGTTGTAAAGGCCTTGGCTTTGTCCTGGGAACTACAAACTTCATGTTGGTACGGAACAATAAAATATGTTATCAAATATCCATGGTAAAACTATTATCTTATAATATGAAAAATACTCTCTCAAATTCTTTGAATACTTATAATAGAATAATTCTTAAAATGGAATGTATTTTTTTACCGATCAGGTAATTAAATGTCAACCAAAAAAGTCACCGTTTTGAAGTTGAGGAAAGTTTGAGATTTTTTTATTAAAATTCTAAAGTAGCCAAATGGAATGAATGGACAGTGGAAACTTGCAATTTTTTGATTTTCAACGCCTTGTTTCGTGCAATTTTTATTACTTTGATATTCTTTTATTATCTATTAAAAAGATCTTTTTTTAGTCACAATAGAAGTGATAGCGCGATGTAGATGATCAGCAGCGACATCCGTTATCAAAAGAAAAAAAATAATTATTTATATGATGGCCGCATATTATTTGAGGCCTATTATCAGGGTTGTCAACACAAATACATAATATTAAATGATGTCAACACTCTAGCTATAATACGGACAGATGGAGAGACGGACAGATGGATAGACATTCAGACGGACAGACACGTTTTAATCTTTGGATACGGAATCCTAGATACGGAAAATGTAATACTGATAGTGCGCACCCGGCAACGTCTATTTCACGTCGGTATTAAATTCCAATTAGAGTACCGCTGCGGGCTTCGACTCGCGATTACAAATCAATTTATGATTCGGTTCCGATTATCGCGAGCACTTTTGTGGTTATTGCGTTTTGAACAAATTAAATAACTCTTCAGGCATTGTTTGATTTATCGGTCAATTTCACAAATCAAATTTGAAAATTGATTTAAATTCTCATGCCACACGACTTAATTTTAAATACTTTTGAACCTAATTTTAAATACTTTGTGTCTGACTATTCTTTTTTTGGAAATAAGTATCTTCAGTTTTTCTTGCGCAAATTTTAAACTCAACGAAGCCACAAGCTATAAGTCTAGTAACAATATAAGTAGAAGGTTCTGCCCTAGAAACTTAATAATTGTAAAAAGTTCTTGAAAACATCAAGGGTCTATATTAAGTTGAATATTCTACGTAACCTAGAAACCTTTTTGTGTGAAATTCTCTAGAATTAAATTAACTCCTGAAAAAGGGTTTACAAGACGAGTTTTTGTTTGAGTTTGATTTAGAAGTGGGCGATGTCGCCGGCCGGATATCCGGCAGCTTCAGACTTCGACGTGAAAAGGTGAACGCAGTTTTGTGAGCCTTGAGGGATTTTCTTTATTACATTTTTTAAGTTCTACCCCATTCTTGGGTAAGTGAAGTATCCTTAGCTTTTGATGACAAAAATTTTATTGTAAAATATCGGGTAGAAAATAACACGTGTGCCATAAGAGTTGCGTTCGAATACATAAAATATTTTACTAAAAAGTCGCCTTCCCTTTCTTCAAATTTTGCATGCGGTCGAAATTAAAACTAGCATTTGTTTTTTAAACCTATATCAGTCGGGTTGAAAGATAATTGTTTTACATACTATATCCTAGCCCATGAGCTGGTATGGGATGTGATTATCAGTTAAGTACCTACTATTCAACTCACGTAGGTCTGTAATATAAGACGTTCGTTACACGTTCAATCTGGCACCAGTAATTCAATGACGAAAGAATGATCATCCAACCGTTTGATTGATGGACTGATTTTTTTTTATTGCGGATTTTTCAGCCGTTATTCTGGCATCTCTCTCAGACAGACGGAATAAACTAATGCCAGATTGAGCGTGCAACCTACGTCTAATAGAGCAAAAGTATTAGACTATAATACACGTGAATACTTTATGGTGTTATATAGCCTGTGGCACAACTCTTTAATCTATGGTCGGAGTCCCGGCACAGATAGTGTAGCGGAAGCCGCGCCGACAACATCCTGCGCGCAACACCAAGAGGTCATATTATAATGAAATTAATAACATTGGTGGCTAAAAATATTTCAAGGTAAATCATAATAAACGATCCATAAAAACTTCATCAATTTTATTTGATATACACTTATTATACAACTCTTACACATAAAATAACTATTGCCCCTTTTTACACACACACACATAGTTGCCAGACGGTGACTATACCGTGTCCATACACTATACTGCGACAGTCGCCGTGCGCGGTATGTTAGTACGGTTGATTCCCAGTCGCCGTGTGATATGAAAGCTCCCATTTATTTATTTATTTGTTTATTTCGATTCACCAACAGAACATCATCTGAAGATACATACATACATAAGAAGAGAAAACAAACAATGGTAACTTATAGTTAAAATGCTTTTCAATGACAGGTGAAATACAGCACGCTTTGGCGACAAAGAGATTGATGGAAGTGAAAAAAAAACTTGAAAAAAAAAAGCTCTCATATTAGCTTAACTATACACTTAAATATACGCGGCACAGCTACCAGGTAATAGTTAGTCCGAACTATTAATAGTCATAAATACATTAGTAAAACTTATGAGGCAACATTTTCAAATTATATTTAAAGTATTAGGTATTAAAAAAAACTTCTAACAAAAAGATGTGGCAGTAGGGGTACCCACAATTAGCCCCACAATCCTGCATCGCGCTATCGAAGTTCCTGTAAACGGCGAACGTATATAGAACGACTGAAATTACGTCAGTGGGGCTTCGGCCCTGGCCAAGCGTGCTATCTCGCTCGGCCGGAAGATCTTCCTTTGCGGCGCCTACCCGTCGCAACATAGTTTTTGAGCACATAACCCATCTTCGTAGCCTAATGCGAACGAATATTCTTAGGGTACAAACATCCATCATTTTCTCTGGGGAAACCTATTGAATACCTTCAACTCGGGCTGTTTTCCTTTAGCTTTAAGCACATTAAAAATAATATGATTTTAAAGTATACTTTAAACAAAAATTTGAATAAGTTCATATTTAAATTTACATTGCCCGCGATTTACTATAAAAATATTTCTCAAGCTTTTGTTTATTTCCACCTGTCCGTTATCCGTTTGTTATGAAATCTTACAAGTTAAAATTGATCCACTTGTCGATTTTCTAATGAAATTAAATTATGCATGCATAAGTCAGAAAAAAACACGATTTTTATTTATTTACCATTTGTCTATATTATAAAAACCTCACAGACTAACTTACAAACTAATATATTGATACTAAAACGAACACTAACACTAAACAAGACGACCTCTGTGGTTCATTTGTTAAGCACGTTGGTAGCTTAATCCCGGGGGGTCGTGGTTTCGAAACCCGCCGACGGAGCAAAAAGTTTTTTAATGTTCTTGAGACTTAATGTGCATAATACAATAAAAATCTGAAATATATGTATAATGTATGTTAAATAAAGATATATATTATATATTTTCGTTACCCGGTACCCGTAACACATGTCCCTTTGGGTACTTACCACGGGTAAGATATTATAATATATTGTAAACACGTATTGTCTGTGACGTGGGAGTGACGTGTTTGGGAGTCGTCCTTGGAACCTCCTGTAGATATTACTGTGAAATTAAGCTGATCCGACTGACTGCATCATTCAGATCAGCTAGAAGAGGCCATAGGATCTCTGTAATAAAGGTGAATACATGCGCCAAAGGCCTTGACAATACATTCGGAGCTTTGAAAACAACAAAGCTAACAGTAAATAATTAATATACAAATTATAAAAACAAGAAATAAGAATTCCTCCTTGGGGAATATAGTGTTACCTATATTATAGTGTTTATAAAAATCGTTTATCTTAACTTTTTTTCTATTTTTTTGATGAAAACATCGCTGACCACGATACATATTTTTTTGATAAACGATAAGCTCGGGAAAAAAATTCTCGCTAAGAGTTAATGAATGAAAATCATTTTATATTATATATTTTTTTGTAATATTCTTAACATTTTAACATACTTATTAGAGGTAAAACTTACTCCTAATTTCTAATAGGGCAAATTGAAAGAGACCCAAGTGACGGACTTCGTCACTTGGTCGAAATATTTCATGTAAATCGTGATCTGTTGGCTGGGTTTGACATAATGCGACCAACTTACACAGATCTATAATTTGTTTGAGCTTCCCCGATTGTGTAAGCCTTAACTAGTAAACTCGTAATTACATGCACCGTGTTTAGTTTTTATTATTATTACTAACTTATCACCATTTATCTAAAACAGTTAAGCGATTTCCCTGCGAAAAGGTAACTGTTTGTAACGTTGGTTTTTCAAGTATTGGTACCAAATACATACAAACATTATGTTTGTATGTATTTGATACCACATACATTTGGTAAATATTATGTAATGTTTCAAGTGTTTACTTGAAACATTACTTCTTAATACACTCTACGGGGTGCTAATAATTTATTGTTATCTACCTTGTAGATTAACGAATTCGTGTTAATTTTTTAACTGCAAAATATATTCTATTCCAGAATTTATATGCCGCTTATATCCGTTATCTACTCGTCCGTAAATAAATTACAAAACGAAGCCGGATAAAGATCGGAACTAAAATGAATTATTACGTTAGTTCGTAATCCGAGATCTTATCGAACCCGTGTTATGAATTTATTACGTATTAAAAACGGCCACGCAATAAATTCTAACTTTTATTAGTTACGATTAATAAATTACTTGTAATAAATTGTTCTTAGTGATAAAATCTATCGTAACCGATACACATTCCTTAGAGTCCAGAACGATCGGTTGTAACGACAATTTTGCTTAGGGGACTCAGTTACCTTTGCCTGGATCGTATGGGAAAATAGAAGAGTTTTATTTAAAGTCACGCAACAGAAAGCACTAGTATTTTGCGGGGTTACTTATTAACTTTATATTCTATCTCGTACTGCCATTTTATATCTTGAGGGTAATTATTGAAAGCTCAAAGGAATATATTTTTTTAAATTAAGTAGTAAATTTCTGAAAAGAAAAAGTTATTTCTAAATACTATTTTGTTATGAGATATGGATTAGTAGGCTAGCGTAAGAGTGTTTTTAATAGGCGCACTACAGACCTAAGCTGGCCAAAAATGTCAGCAACATTTTAAACATAATATTATGTTAGCAACACGCGCGGGTGTGTGTCGCCGACATATTTTTATCTACAAAGACCAGTTTGTGCCGCCGACACCTGTCGATGGCTGTTTGAGGCTGTGTGTATCACACACACACACCCTACTAGCGAGCGAAACTAACAAAATTAATTCGCATTTTTTTTACTTATGCTCGGTTTAAATATTATACGATGTACGAGTATGGGATTCAAAAACAACATTTTCGTGATAAGACAATATCGGGGCCATGACAGCAAAAATGATATTATTATATGCTTTATTCCATCAAAATTGACTCAGGATTTTTGCAGCAAGACGGTAACAAAGTCTTCCTCTTTATTATATAAGTATAGGATAATGCTACTGTAGCATTATATTACCCACACATACAGGCTTTTATCATAACGAACCTCGTAGACGAATTCGCAAAAATGTCAATTAAGATCATCTAAAGGTGGCTTCCACATACACGCGAGACGCATTCGCATCCGACAAAAATTTAAATTCAACGCAACTTTATGATATATAGTTTCCATTTTGCCCCATTCGCCGTAAGCTAGCAAAATGCTTTATATGAAATATATTTTTTTCTTCTTTTTGGACTTTTAGAAATTTAAATCATACTTTGAATGTAGTGTGATGTGTATGTGATTGTTTGTTGAAAAAATAAAAAAAATGTCCAAATTGTATTGTGACGGTACCCATATTAAGCGTAATAATTCTGCATCGTTATCGAAGTTTTCGAAACACGGCTGTATAAATACGACAGCTGAAATTTATGACGTGTGCTTCGGCCTGACGGAGTATAACACCTCTCTCGTTTGGAAGATCTTTCTTTGGGGCTACCACTTTTATCCCACAGTATGAAATTCCGTGCCAAGTTATTTTGTACAGAATATATCACACTTTATGGCAGTGGTAGACCAATATAATAATAATAAACATTTATTTAACGACACATACGCATTACACAACATTACAACACATAGGTGTTTTTAACATTACAAAACACAAACAAAAAAAAAACAAACACAGGCAAGAAAACAGAAAAATAAAAAAGTTAACTAAATAATATTAAACTATGATACACTAAGACAATAAAATTGAGAAAAAAATGTCAGTAGCAAAAAATAACCGATAGGTTAGATCATACTTCATTGGAATTTTTGTCGGTCGCTGTCACGTGCCGCGAGGATCAGAACGCCACCTTTAGTTTTGCACACGAGTACAAAATAATACATTATCCCCACACAGCACTTTTGGTCTTGTTAACGGAGACGTTTTATAATGACGTTGCTTTTCTTCCATAAGATTGACTTAACATAATAACAT